>VDFB02009988.1:56423-67952 GCA_007258455.2 Sequoia sempervirens
TCCTTCCTCAACCCTATACCTTAAACCCTAAACCCTACACCCTCAACCCTCGCCACTATATCCTATACCCTCAATCTTATAACCTAAACCCTAAACATTATCCATCAACCCTAAATTCTATATTCAACCTTGTTGTACTCTAAACCATAAACCCTCAATCCTAAACCCAATACCCTCAACCCTATACCCAATATTCTAAATCCTAATCCTTATACCCAATACACTTAACCCTATACCCTCAACCTTGAACATTAGATCCCTCAACCCTCAACCCTATAGCTTAACCCCTAAACCCTACATCATCAACCCGCATCTCTATACCCTATACACTCAACCTTATACCCTAAACCTTGAACATTATCCCTCAAACCTATACTTAAAACCTAAACACTACAACCTAACCCCTATACCCAATATCTTAAACCCTAATGCCTATACCCTATACACTTAACCTTATACCCTCAACCCTCAACCCTATACTTAAAACCTCAACCCTACATTCAGCCATATAACCTAAACCCTCAACCTTATACCGAATATCATAAACCCTAATCCCTATACCCTATACCCAATATCCTAAACCATAATGCCTATACCCTATATACTTAAAAATATATCCTAAACCATAAACACTATCACTCAACCCTCAAAACTCTACCTTAAACCCTAAACCCTACACCCTACACCCTCATCCCTATACCCTCAACATTATACCCTAAACCCTAAACATTATACCTTAACCCTATACTTAAACCCTGTTGTACCCCAAAATTAAATTTTTTGTTACATTTAGTCATTTTAAAAATATGGTGAAAGTCCTGTCAAAATTGTCAAAAAGGTTAGAAAATGGAAATTTGCATGTCATGCATGTTGGTCAAAAACTCAAAATTTTCAAAATCTAATGATCTGGGTCTCTTCAAAGTGACCTTATCTACAAAACCCAGATCTTAGTTTTTTGGGTCTAAATTTTAAGAAATTTTCTTAAAATAGAAATTTTCTAAAAATAGACTTTTTCTAGGTTTTTATGGGTTTCTTCTCAACTAGATGCTGGTAAAATTTCCTAAAAACAAAAATTTCTAAAAATAGAATCTCGATTTCTAGGCTTCAAACTGGTTTTGATTGGTTGAAAATAGTTCTTCATCAGGTTGGTCCAGTTAGAATCGTGAAAAGATCAATTTTCTCTGTTGGGTCTATTCTAAATTTTTAGAAGCTTAAATAGGAGCTCCAAGGTCATTAATGGAGGATGCTCAACTACTAGGAGTTAGATTCAAGGTCTCAAACACTGCACAGGTCAATAAATGGCGACAGATGTTTGTGAAATGAAGAATGAAGGAGGGAAGCTGGAAAATCTTGAAAACTATGAAAACTTGACTGTTTGGAGGATTTAGGCGCCCCTGTCTAGTAAAGGCACCTGGGATTCCTTGCCTTAGTCATTTTTTCAATTACCAAGCACATAATGAAGATGAAGAACAAAGTAGAAAGTTGAAAAAATGAAAATAATCTCTAACACTGGAGAGTAAAGGCACCCCTGCTAGCCAAGGGTGCCCATCATTTCAAGGCCTCATAAGATGAAATTAGGGTTTCTACTTCCAAGACATTTTTTCTTATAATCCTTTTGGCTTCGTAGAAAATCTATTAGTAGGTCCATCAGATCAATCAGTCAGTTGGAATCTCAAATCAAACATAGAAGTTTCATCAAAGTAGCAAAATGCAAACCATGAAATTCACATTAAATATTCTAAGTCTGGGAACTTTGGGTACCCCAGGTAGCCAGGGGCACCTAGGGTTTTGAAAGGCCTAATCCAAATGTTAAGATTTGAAAATATGATCATTGTCTTCAGAATTTCTCAGACTATCCAATGAATGTCTCAGCTAGATCATTAGATTCATTAGTTACCTACAGTTGTAGATCAAATGGAGGGCTGAGCATGGGGGAACAAATTTGAGAAATTGAAAAATGCCTGAAAATGGTTTTCTAGTGATCATGGATGCCCTAGGTAGCTAGGGGCACCCAAGGTTTTGAGCATCTAAAATTTAAAATTATGGTTTGTCACCTCTGGGAACTTTCCTTCAAATTTGAATGGGCTTTTCAACGGATTCATCAATGAGCTCATCATATTTTCCAGTCACCAGATATTGTGGATCGAACATACATAGAAAATGATGAGAAGAAATGAAATATAAAAAAAATCTAACTCTGGCAAGGTTGGCCCCCCTAGGTAGCTAGGGCCGCCTAGGAATTCAAAGCACTAGATAAAGTTTTCAAGACAAGTTACCTCCAAGAAGATCTTCTCTAGTTTTGACAAGTTGTCCAATGAATCTAGCATTCAGTTCATTGGAACTCTTGAGTAGTCAGAATTGTGAATTCATCTAAAGATCAAAAAACACTAAAAATTGAAGAACATAAAAAAAATAATCTAAGTCTAGAGGACTTGGGCGCCCCAGCTAGCCAAGGGTACCCAAAATTTTGAGGGTTCAGATGATTTTTTTAGCAGATGTTGCCTCGAGAAAATTTATCTTTGATTTGATTAGGCTTCGCAATGGATCAGTCAGCCAATTCACAAGATTCAACTAGTGTCCAAAATTGAAGATCAAAGGGATGCATTTTATCAAGAAAAAAGTTGAAAATTCCAGAAAAAATGGCTAAGTCTACCAAGTAAAGGTGCCCAAGTTCAATGCCTTAGTGAAATTTCTGAATTTTGTTATGCATCATTTAAAACATCTACGTTTAATGTTTCTAGCTCAAGATTGGATTCAAAGATTTAAAGCTGGAGAATAAAGTGTTTTCATCCTCAAAACCTATTCAAGGAGGATTTTTGCATTCATTGTTCACTTTTTGCAAGTTAGCATCTAGAGGAGGAAACATACAATTTTCTTTACTTCAAGATTTGGAGGCCAAAACGTGGTGCTTTTTCAGTATTCCTCATGGTTTTGAGATCAGGTTGCATAGAGGCTCGCTTTATCATGCTTTATTTTTCCAGGGCATCACATTTTAGAAGAAGGGGGTCATCCTTTTTAAATTCCATTAATTTGGGTCCACTTGGTTTTTCATCCTCTTCAAGTTTGGAAAATTTATATTTTCAAGAATCTGCTTTTTCCATGCTTTTTCGAGAAAACCTCAATTTTCTCAAAATCTAATAATCTAGGTCTATTTAGTATGAAATTGTTATCTTCAAAACCTAGATCCTAGTTTTTTAGCTCTTTTTTGAAGCTTTGCATGTTGAGGAAAGATCATCTTTTTCAAAAAACTGACAATCTAGGTTGCTTCAAAATATAGTTATCTTCAAAACCAATATCTTAGTTTTTTCAACTTTTTTCGGCCAAAAATTCAACATCTTGCATGTTCTTGAAAAAAATAGTTTTTCTAGTTTTCATCGATCTAGGTCTCTTTAGAACAATATACTCTACAAAACCTAGACCTCGATTTTTTTTCAGGAATATGCTTTTTCAAGAAAATTCAGCAACATGTTTTCAGCAATTTGCACAAAACTTTTCCGGACATAGGCATGTTCATAGTCAAAATTCAATATTTTCATAGTACAATATTCTTCCATTGAAAAATCAAGAGAAGTGTCAAAAGTATAAAAGTTGCAAAAGAAATGAAGGAATGTCAGAAGATGGTCAACACAGGGTAAAAAGATATGTTGAAGCAAGATGATATATTTATAGAAGTTCATCACTCCAGTTGTAGAGCCACTGAAATTAACAAGATTTGATAATGTAGATGAAGATGCAAACATTTTCTAATTTTGATTATAGAAGGCAAAGAAATCTTGGAAAAGAGGAATATTTCCTTAGATAGTATCAATGCTCCTAACAATGAGGCAGTCACCAGCTTTTTGGCGGATTTACTTTCCCAAAATACCAATGGATGAGTTATCTTATCAAGACAACAAAGATCTCCAAAGATAAATTTAATGTAGTAGTTAACTCGATGCTTTTTCTAAGTTTTCTTGGTATTCTTGTCTCACGCTTAACTATTCTTTGTGAGATAGAAAAGAATCAAGTTGTAATAGTTGACACCCTATTTTTTTCTTTTAGTAGGTTGTTAGTTAGTTGTCTTGTTTTAGTTTTAGAAATAAAGCTTGCATGTTGGAAAGTCTTGTTGTAAAAGAAAGGATATTTTAGGGTTCCCTACTCCTCGCTTGTGTATAAATAAGGGTAGTCTTGCCCATTTTTCTTTAACCGTTATTGTGATAGAAAATTGATGAGCCTACTTTTCTTGCAAGTTGTTATTCAATGTTAGTTCACTTAATGTAAGAGCAAGCTTGCATGCCTGGTTTTTGCTACAAGATATTGTTCAATTCATGCATAATTTGTGATAAGTGTGTTATGGTTTGATCACAAAACTGTAAGTTTTTTATTACTACAATCCTGTTGTCCTAGAAGTGTAATCATTATTTGAAATCTGAGAAAGGAAATCTTATACCTGCTTTGTTGCTTTGATCTACTGTCTCAAGTTTTGAGTTATATGTTTTCTTATATAATCTTTATTTCAGCTTGCATCAAAAAGTACAATGATTCTTTAGGTGTGCATTGGAAGAGAGTTTGTTTAAGTATTTGTGTTACCAGAATCATTCCTTTTTTACTTCTAACTCTCATGCTTTGATTTTACTTGAGTTGTTAGAAGCACCATTAGAGTAGGCCTAGTTGTAGTTGAAATTCTAAAAGAGAAAATATCAGCTACAAACACTAGAGTTTTATAACCTTGTGCTCTTAGCTGAGAACAAAAAGATTGGCAAATAGTTTAGTTTACTTTCTTTAAGCATCATCATCAAAGAGGGAGCTTCCCCTCCTAATTCAAAGAGAAATTTATCTATACATAATTATTCGTTTCTAATTCGTATTCTAGAGGTGTGAATTGAAACACCAACAAACCCTAAACTCTACACTCTAACTCTTAACCAAGTATACCTTATACCCTAAATCGTACACCTAAATCCTATACCCAATATTCTAAACCTTAATCCCTATACCCTATACACTTAACCTTATACCATAAACCCTCAACCATCAACCCTATACTTAAACCCTCAACCCTACATTAAACCTTGTAACCTAAACCCTCAACCCTATATTGAATATCCTAAACCCTAATCCCTATACCCTATACAATTAACCCTATACCCTCAACCCTAAACCCTATCCCTCAACCCTCAACCCTATACCTTAAACCCTCAACCCTAAACCCTCATCCCTCATCCCTATAACCTATACCTCAACCTTATACCCTAAACCCTAAACATTATCCCTCGACCCTATACTTAAACCCTAAACCCTACATTCAACTTTGTACCCTACACCCTAATACCCTAAACCTAATACCCTTGACCCTATAACCAAGATCCTAAACCCTAATCCATATACCTTACGCACTTAACCTTATACCCTTGAAACCATAAACACTATCCCTCAACCCTATACCTTAAACCCTAAACCCTACACCCTCAACCCTAATTCCCATACCTGATACCTCAAACTTATACCCTAAACCCTAAAAATTATCCCTCAAACCTCAACCCTTAACCCTATAATTAAACCCTAAACCCTACATTCACCCTTATACCCTAAACCTTGAACCCTCAACCCTCAACCCTAAACCCTAAACCCAATACCCTCAACCCTATACCCAATATCTTAAACCCTAATCCCTATACCCAATACACTTAACTGTATACCCGCAACCTTGAACATTATCCCTCAACCCTCAACCCTATACCTTAAACCCTAAACCCTACACTTTCAACCCTCATCCCTATACCCTGAACCCTCAACCTTATAACATAAACCCTAAACATTATCCCTCAACACTATACTTAAACCCTAAACCATACATTCAACCTTGTACCCTAAACCCTAAACCCTCAATCCTAATCCCAATACGCTTAACCCTATACCCAATATCTTAAACCCTAATCCCTATACCCTATAAACTTAGCCCTATACCCTCAACCTTGAACACTATCCCTCAACCCTCATCCCTATACCCTATAACCCCAAACTTATACCCTAAACCTTGAACATTATTCCTCAACCCTATACTTAAATGGTAAACCCTACACTCTTAACCCGTAACCCTATACATTATACCCTAAACCCTACACCCTAAACCCTATACATATTATCCTAAACCCTAATCCCCATACCCTATACACTTAACCTTATACCCTCAACCCTCAATCCTATACCCAATATCCTGAACCCTAATCCATATACCCTACACACTTAATGGTGCAGGAGCACCTAAGGAACAACAGGTAGTTTCATTAGGTAAATAGGAAACCTAGAAGGATAATTTTGTTTTGTTTTCAAAAAGATCATGTTGACCATTGTGAAGTTAGCTTAGATGTGTTTTTTATCTCTAGGAAATAATTTGTGAAGAGATGAATAAGTTTAGAAGCTCATCTTGCTGAGTTTTCAAAAGTTGGCAAAGGTTGAAAACACAGTGGATTTTATAATTTTGGCCATTAGGTCATCAATATGTTCGACACAAAGAGCTTAACTATTTTTTTTAACCTTTAAAATGTGTTCCTCTACTAGGAGTTGTTGTTGGAATCATTTTGGAGTTTGTAATTAGTTTGAAATCAAGAGGACAGTGATATTTTAAGTGTGCATTTCTATTTTTGTTCCTGTTTTTGCATTAGTAGGTTAATGGATTGAACTTGGCATCTGGTACAGATTAGAATGTAGTGAAGTTTCTTTTCAATAATCGTTTGGGATAGTAGATAAGAGGTTACTCGCTTTCAAGTATTCTTGTAAATACTTTGTTCTTTCTTAAATTGCAATTTTGACTGGTAGACTGTGGAAAATGGGGTTTTAGCTTACATTACCACTATACCTAGAGTACGGGCTTGTTGGGAATGTGGCTAAGCTCCATGTTTGTACATAAGGTAGTGGTAGGAGTCTTTAGGAGCTAGGAATCCATGGAAAAATACTGTTCCTAGGCGAGCTTGGCAGTGCCCAGCTAGGACAGACAAAGAGTGCAGAGCACTAAAGTTGCAGGGGTGTCAATCTCCTAGAAAACCTAGGTGTGTGGTGGTTGTAGGAGTCCTTACAAAGGATTGGAAAGAAGGAAGAGGTTCCACCAGTCCATTTGGTGATTGGGAAAAGTTGACAGTTCAGTGTGTGGTCAGAAAATGGCCTAAAAAGCCCTAATTCTTACAAAATGAGGGTTACGCCTGTGTACGGACAGTGAAGGCCTATAACCTCAAAATTATTTTAGAGGTAGGAAAATGAACCAGGACCCCCATGGAAATATTGTGATGTTCTTTATAAAGATTGGATATTGAGCCTATTTTCTTGGGTTAGGAGACCTAATTGGGGCTCAAGGCTAGTAGCCTTTTTAACCCTAAATGAGGGTTTGATGATAGAAATGGAAAGATGGAGCTTGGGAGAGCCTAAAATAACCCTAGGAGGAAGGTATTGAAGCCATGGGAGACAACACACACCCCTGCATCGAGTTAGTGAAGGTTGGAGGTTTAGCCAGCCTTTAGGAAGATTAAGGGCTAAGGAGGGAATGGTAGAGAGAGCACCAAGATTGGCTTGGTTAGGGAAATGGAGATGATAGTAGGGTTGGCCAAGAGAACCAGGGGTACCTAACAAGCATTAGGACCTATAGGTTAGGAAGGTGGAGAGTGACACCAAGGGGGTTTGCCAAGGTGAGACCTAGAGCATGGAACAGTGAGTGTTCCAACCAACCCTACCCTATCAGATTGGTATCAGAGCGAGTAAAAGATTTGGGAAGAATCTTGTATGTCTAAGGTTGAGTCTAGTGATTCTTCCATCATGGTGACAAATGCAAAGTTTTCCAAGATGGTTGAAGAGCAGGAGGAAGACAATAAACTATTGAGGGAAAGAATAGTCCAACTTGAGCAAGCAGTTAGGAGTGCGCAATTTGAAGGAAGGATACCAAAGGAAGAAGAGGTTACAGAGGAAGACAAGACCCCTGAACCTGACCCTGTTCTAAAAGAAGAGCCTTTCTTGAAGGCATTGAAGGCTTTGAGTGGAAAGGCACTTGGAGGCATACCACTATTTAGTGGAAAAATGGAAGTTGATCTAGTCATGGACTGGATAGAGGGAATGGACTGGATAGAGGGAATGGAAAACCATTTTGAATGTGATGGAGTCACTAAGGCATAGAAGGTAAAGGTGGAAAAATCAAGGTTAAGAGGTTTTTCCTTAACATGGTGGAAGTTCATTCAGATGGAGAGGGAAAAGGAAGGCAAGAAGCCTATCTCTACTTGGAAGGGAATGGTTGCCAAAGTAAGAGAAGCATACATGCCAGATGACTATGAGATTCAGTTACACAAGAAAAGACAGAGCTTGAGGCAAAGAGACCAAGATGTAAACACTCACACTAAGGAGTTTCAAAAACTTTGCATGAGGTCTAATGTGACAGAGGATGAGAGTCTCAAGGTGGCTAGATACCTTAATGGTTTGAAATGGAACATCCAAGAAGAGATGACTCTTCTAAGCCCCAAGACAGTACACCAATGCTACCAATTGGCCATAAAGATTGAGGAAAGAAGCAAGAGGAAATAAGAACAGGCTTCTAAGGGCAGAGGCAAAGGCAGAGATCAAAGAGCACATAGAGGTGGCTACCAAGGTAGAGGAACTGAGCAAAGAAACCAAGGAGAGTCTAAACGCATAGAGCATGGAGGTGAAACATCTTCTAGAGGAGGATATAACAGAGGCAGAGGTCCTCAAAGAGGTTCATACAGAGGAAGAGGAGCAGGAAAAAGCAATTCATACTTTGCAAACATGAAATGCTACCATTGTGGTCAAGTAGGTCATCCTACTTATAGGTGCCCGGAGAAAGCATCTTCATCAAGAAATGAGAAGAGATTGGCTTATGCACAAGAGGACACCATGAGTACTAAATCATCTGAGGTCAGTCACATTGAATCTGAGGTGGGAGAGAATCTAATGTTCAGTAGAGTTTTGATCAGACAATCGGTCAAGGAAGAACCAAAACAAAGGAGAGCTCTATTTAGAGTAAAGTGCAAGATACTTGGTAAAGTATGCAAGGTCATAATAGATTCAGGTTCAACAGACAATATAATCTCAGAGGAGGCAGTAATGAAACTGAAATTGGAGAAGGTACCCCACACTAACCCCTACAAGGTCACATGGCTAAACAAAAGGCAAAGTGTTTTAGTGAATGAGCAAGTAAGAGTGGAGTTTTCCATTGGAGGGTACAAGGACAAGCTAGTTTGTGATGTGTTACCCATGGATGCATGTCATCTATTATTGGGTAGACCATGGCAGTATGACAGAAGTGACATATATGATGGGAAAGAGAACACCATTTTTTTCAAGAAGGATGGGAAGACATTTGAGTTGCAGTCACTGTCAGATGAGGAAGAAGGACAGTCAAAGACACCAAGCATCATGTTGAGTAGTGGGAAGGATTTCCTTAACAACCTACATCAAGGGGGTGAAGGATATGTGGTTGTGTTACAACCTAAAGAAGAAGACAAGGCTGAAAAGACAGTCATACCCAGAGTAGTCCTAAAGTTGTTGGATCAGTTCAAGGACATTGTAAGTGATGGTGCACCTGCAACTCTACCACCAAAGAGATCTATAAGTCATAAAATTGACTTCATACCTAGAGCCTCATTTTCCTAACAAAGCAGCTTATAAACTTACACCATATTAGAATCTAGAGGTAGCTAGACAAGTGCAAGAGTTGTTGGATCAAGGATTGATTCAAAAGAGCATCAGCCCATGTGCAGTACCAGTGGTCTTAGAAACCAAGAAGGGAGGTAAGTGGAGGTTATGCACTGATTCTAGAGCAATAAATAGGATCACCATTAGGTATAGGTTCCCTATTCCTAGGATTGAAGACTTGATGGATTGTCTTGGAGGAGCTCAATACTACACAAAGTTGGATCTCAAGATTGGATACCATCAAATCAGAATCAAGGATGGAGATGAGTGGAAAACAGCCTTTAAGACAAATGATGGGTTGTATGAGTGGAGAGTGATGCCATTTGGCCTCTCTAATGCCCCTAGCACCTTCATGAGGCTCATGAATGAAGTGCTTAAAGACTTTACAGGGATATTTGTGGTAGTGTATCTTGATGAAATACTCATCTTTAGCAAGACAGCAGTAGAACATCTAAAGCATGTGGAGTTGGTTCTTAGAAGACTGCAAGAGGAGAAGTTGGCAATCAATTTAGAGAAGTGTGGGTTCTTTAAGCAAGAGCTTGCATATTTGGGTTTTGTAGTGTCCAAAGGATCATTGAAGATGGATCCAAGTAAGGTGGAAGCCATCCTAAACTGGCCTACACCAACCATAGGGACAGAGGTAAGAATTTTCCATGGTTTTGCTCAATTTTATAGAAAATTCATAAGGAACTTTAGTGGCATATGTGCACCAGTTCTAGATACAATCAAGGGTGGTTTAAAAACTAAGTTTGTGTGGACTCAAGAAGCTGAGAAAGGGATTGAGAAACTGAAACAAGAAGTGGCAACTCAACCTATTCTTTTGTTACCTAGTTTTGACAAGTTGTTCATTGTTGAATGTGATGCAAGTGGAGTGGCAATAGGAGGAGTGCTCAGTCAAGAGGGAAAGCCTATAGCCTTCTTTAGTGAGAATCTCAATGAAGCTAAGAAGAAGTATTCAACCTATGACTTAGAACTTTATGCTTTGGTTCAGTCACTTAGGAAGTGGAGGCATTACCTTCTACCCAAGGAGTTTGTAGTTTTTACTAACAATCAGGCACTTAGCTTTATCAACACTCAAGAGAAGTTGAGTAATAGGCATTTGAAATGGATGGAATACAACCAAGCTTTTACCTTCACCATCAAGCACAAGAAGGGACAGCTAAACAAAGTAGCGGATGCATTGAGCAGGAGGTTGTTGACAGTGCAGGAGATACAAGTGAAGAGCATAGGGATTGATAGTTTCAAAGATCTCTATGGGGAAGATGAAGACTTTTCAGAGGCCTACAAGGTATGTTTAGATTTTGAGAATCATTTTCATAGCCAATATTCTGAGTATACATTGCAAAGTGGTTTGTTGTTTAAAGGAAATCAATTATGCGTTCCAAGAGGGTCAATGAGGGAAAATCTCATTTAGGAAAAGCATAATGGAAGTTTTAGTGGACATTTTGGCATCAACAAGACTTTAGAACTAGTGCAAAGATTCTATTACTGGCCTAAGTTGGCAAGAGATGTTAGAAAGTATGTGGAACAATGTGTTGTGTGTATGAAAGCTAAGGGAGGAGCTAGTAATCTTTGAGGTCTATATCAACCCCTACCCATTCCCTAACAGACCATGGGAGTGTGCTTGGCCGTAGTTTTGTGTGAGGCCTTCCTAAGACCAAGACTAGTTTTGACAGTGTCTATGTAGTAGTGGACAGATTTAGCAAAATGAGTCATTTTATTCCCTGCAAAACTACTCATGATGCAAGTTACATAGCTCATCTCTTCTTCAAGGAAGTGGTAAGGATCCATGGACTACCTTTAAGTATTGTTTCTGACAGAGATGTGAAGTTCATGAGTCATTTTTGGAAGACTCTATGG
>VDFB02009988.1:70369-118944 GCA_007258455.2 Sequoia sempervirens
GAGGGGAGATAAATATAATTAGAGAGGGAAGTAGAGGTAGAGATATATAGAGAAGTAAAGAGGGAATGAGGGAGGGTGAGAGAGAAGTGGGATAGAGAGGTGTAGAGAGAGTGGTAGAGAGTGATTGATGGAGAGGTAGGTAGAGAGGGATTAGGGAGATAGAGAGTAGAGAGGGAAAGAGAGGGAGAGGTATGGATGGAGAGAGTGGGAGGTGAGACAGAGAGAAATAGAGAGAGAGTAGTAGGTAGTGATGGATGGAGAGGTAGGTATAGAGGGAGGGAGAGACAGTGAGGGAGAGAGATTGATGAAGGGAGAGGTAGGTAGAGAGAGGGAGAGGGGAGATAAAGATAAGTAGAGAGGGAAGGAGAGGTAGAGAGAGAGGAGAGATGGAGAGAAGTAGAGAGGGAAGGAGGGAGGGAGGAGAGGTGGGTAGAGGGAGAGAAGAGTGAGATGAGGAGGTGTGTGAGAGAGAGAGGTGGTAGGGTGTAATGGATGTAGAGGCGAGGTGGGGAGAGAGAGGGAGTTGGGGATGGATAATGAATGAGGAAGAAGATGAGGGATGTATAAGTATGGAGGGAGAGAGAGGAAGTGAGAGAGGTGAGATGAAATAGAGAGAGGTGGTAGGGGTGATGGAGGAGAGGGTAAGTAGAGAGAGAGGGAGGGAGTAGAGTAGAGAGGGAAGGAGGAGGGGAGAGAGAGAGAGAGAGAGAGAGAGAGAGAGAGAGCTCAAGGGAGAGAGAGTCAAATAAAGGGATGGATATAGTGAGAGAGGTCTAGATTGTAAGGGATAAAAAAGAGTGAGATAGAAAGAGAAATAATACAACATTGCTGATTATTGAAATTTAACCTCTTGATTGTTAAAATTTGACATGTTGATTACTGAAATTTTACTATCTAAAAACTTGTAAGATCTTTCGAAAACTAGAATTTGCATTATAACTCCTAGAGATCCGAAACCACTCTCAAACATCTTGAAACTATATACATGAAATATAACTTAAAGTATAAGAAAGTAAATGTCCATATGTAAATGTTTATTTCATGTATATAGTTTCCCTCAAAGATAACAAGAAGAAAGAGGATAAAAAGAGAAGAAAAACAAATTCAATGTGGACCAAAATGCGAGCACGTTATAACACGCTTGTATTTTGTCAATGCATTCAAATAATGTGAGCACGTTATAACGCGCTCGTGTTTTATCTTGCATTGGGAATACCCAATCCTTTAGCTTTGATTTTCTTTGGATTTCCACCCCAAAGGCTTGGAGGGCCTTCCTAAAGTCCAAAGATGTGTTTTTGCATATTTTACAAAATTTCACATAATCTCATTCATGCTAACTAGCAGGTTTGCACATGTTTCAAGGTCGAACAAATCAAACACCTGAGTAATTTTAGGCTCTCTCTTAGTTATCTAACGATGTAACTTTTTCACATTTTGACAATGTTAAGCCTTTCATCTTTAATTTCTTTTGTTTGTGTGTCTGTGTTTTGGAAAAAACCAATGTTTGGTATTTTTTTCTTTATAAATTAACCATTCATCAAAATTTCAAATAAATTACATTTTTAGAAGCTAGACTCCATTCTATACATATTAAAAAAAAATCAATTAATTTTCAAAATTTATAGGGGTAGGATGGCCAAAATTATGTTTTTTAAGAAGTGTCCACTTTGAAAACTAGTGAAAAATAAAATATTCATTAAAAAATTATCAAAAAAAACTAGGCATAAACTACATGTTGTTAGCTAATTTCTCACTGAAGTGGTTTTAAAAATACCAAAAACAAGTTAACCTTTTGAGAGAGCCACAAAAGTTGCTATGTTATGTTTTTTTGACAAAAACAACACCAATTTTTGTGGCTCCCTCTTTTGAACCCCTTGATCTCAAACATTTAAAAAAAAAATAGTAGATTAGAAATTAAACTCGGAGCACTACGATCCTTGTTTTTGTTGCCTCTAAATTTTTTGAGTGTAACTATGCTCAATTTCACATCCAAGGTCAGTATTTCCCAATTTCAAAAAAAAAAGTGGCCACCTAAGACCCCTTTTTGGCCCCCCATCTTTTTGCACTTACCCATCACACCCTTATAAGAAGGGGAAAGAGGTTGTGCCACCCCCAAGTGATTCATCCTCTAGATCGAGGTTTTCTAAGATATCACAACCAACATCGGTTTTATCTTTACAACTATAAATTTATGTTAACTTTCCCCCATCGCCAAGGAATTTGTGAAGGTCTTAAAACCCTCTTGGAAATCTTGAGGAGGGAGAGTATGTTGTTGAGAAAGCAATATTTCATCTCCTAGTATTTATTTGGATTCTTTATCGCAAAAAATCATTATTCTACTCTCCAAAAGTTGAATAGCAATGACATGTCCCTCAAATCTCACCCATGAATTTTATATCTTGGAATGTTTGAGGTCTCATCGACCTCTCTAGGAAGTATTTTATGTGAGATAGTCATTAAAATAAATAAACTACTAGATGATTTTTTACAAGAATTTAATATTTCTAATTTAATTATTTTGACTACATACCATGTCATTTGGCCTACCGGTACTATGTTCTACAACAACCGGTGTGTTTGACGTGGAGGGGTCATCACCTTTCTCTCTTCTAGGTGGGTTCCACATATTGTCAACAATGTATGTAACCCCACTAACCATGTAATCTATATTATTTTAAATACCAACAATCATTCTTTTGGAATCATAAATATGTATGTTTCCAATGATTTCATTGAGAGATCTTTTTTTGTAGTGATGGATTGTTGATTCATCTATCACCACTTAGGTTATGTATGGGGACTTTGATATATTGGAATGTTTGAGGTCTCATTAACCTCTCTAGGAAGTATTTTATGTGAGATCATCATTAAAATAAATCAACTCTAGATGATTTTTTATAGGAAGTGAATATTTATAATTTCATGCTTTTGACTACATGTCGTGTCATTTCTCCTACCAATACTATGTTCTACAACAACTAGTATGTTGGGTGTGGATGGGTCATCACCTTTCTCTCTCCTAGGTGGGTTCCACATGTTATTGGCAATCTATCTAAGCCCACTAACAATGTAATCTATATAATTTTAAATATCATCAATCATTATTTTGGAATCATAAATATGTATGTTTCCAATGATGTCATTGAGAGATCTTTTTTGTAGTGATATATTTTTTATTCTCTTATCACCGCTTAGGTTATGTATGGGGACTTTAATATGGTTTAGACGGAATATGATAAAGACAAGATGTTACCTCTACACTAGACAACTGGCGAGCGAGAGTATTACATGTATAATAAATTGGGTCTTTTCAATCCCAACTTGGACCATTACCACAACTAACCCCATCGAAATATGTGGATTATTTTCAGGTTGGATCTAACGAAGTCTTTGAATATCTTTATTGTGTGATAATATCTATATATTATTTTTTTATTCACTAGTTACTTTCACTCCAAATGGAGCAAGTGTTAGATGTCACCTTGTCAAACCACTTTCCCATCTGGTTCAGAGTCCAATGGTAGGTGGGACCTCCTTAGAGTTTTAAAACTCATTTTTTTAAATAATTTCTTGTTGAGTCATTAGTCTTCACCAGCTCACATCAAGAAATTCTAGAATCTTGAATCTCAACCCACTCAGCCAATTGGCTAGATTGCTTGGTGAAATAGTCATGCAGTGACATCTTGTTTCCTCTAAATCTATAGGCGCTAGCTAGAAAAATTTCAAAATAATGCATATGAGTCCACAACCTTGGCTCTTTTCAAGGCTACAACAACTCTTGAAGTTGATTCCTTTTATGCTTTACAAGTTGGGGTGGAAAAGCTTAAGAACCAAAAGTAAATTATGGATAACCACTCAACTAGAGGCACCCAAATCAAATCTAGGTTGCACTAGGATTAAGTGGGAGATATAGCTTCTAAATATTTTTTCCAAGCTCTAAGATCTCATCACACCTCTCATGGAATTAAGTAGATCAAGTATAGTCAATCCATTCTCATAGAGTTGTCAAATATTCTCTAGGATTTTGTCAAACATTATGAACAATTTTTTACAACCTAGGAAAAGTCTCCCAAACAAGAATGTGCCCTTTAAGAATACCTCCAAGTTGTTCCTTGACATATTTTCTCCTCTCAAAAATCCTTATATGATCATTTTATCTCTACATCTAATCTTAAGGAGGTTGTTCACACTATGGCCAATGACAAGGCTCTTGATTGTGATGGATTCCCTTGTGAATTCTACAAGACCCTCTAAGATTATGTAGGTGAGGACCTATATAAATTTTATCTAGAAGCTTACCACCCCAAATCATTAGGGAAATTCATTAATAAAGGAAATATAAATTTCATACCTAAGTATAAAGATATAGAAGATATCTACAATTGGAGGCTTGTCACCTTGCTCAATGTGTCATACAAGATCATCACCAAAACTTTGGATTTGAAGGTGCATCACCTCCTCCCATAAATTATACAACTAGAGAAAATTTGTTTCTTAAAATGAAGGTACATCCAAAATAATATCATTACAATGTGGGAAGGTATGGAATGGGCTAGATTCTAACAAGAAAAAGCTTTATTCCTAAAAATTAGCACTTCCAAGACATATGGATACATTGAATGGCCCCTAATTCTAGCCATTCTTTGTGCGCTAGGATTTGGGCCTCACTTCATCAAATCTATTAGCATGCTCTTTACTGATGCCTTTGCTCACATCACTATCATTGGTTGCTAGTCTAGTGGCTTTGGGATCTTTTTCTCTATTCTCCAAGGTTTTCCCTTGGTTGTTGCCACTTATGTGCTCATAGCTGAAGGTTTTGGTTACCTCTTGGTAGAATTCGTCTCTCAAGGGCTAGTCAAAGATGTTTCCTTTCTTCATTCATTAGCTCAACTTGTTAATGATCAATTTGTAGATGACTCATTCCTCACTCTCATTGAAGAGGAGAAAAATATCAAGCAAGCCCTTAAATTCTTGGATACATTTTGTAAAGCCTCTAGTTCAACCACTCATTGGCATACGACTCAATGAACTATAGAAAATCCTTCCTCCCCTCACCCTCTTAGATTAATGCCTTCAATTGGAAATGGATTGGTCATGAATAATTTTTTCAATTTCCTAGGCATTCCTTTTACTTTCAAAGCTTTCTTAGGTATTCTTATAGCAAGCATCCTTTTACAAAATTAAAAAAAGTAAGTAGATTAGATCAGAAACCCCTCTCTTTGGCAAGGAAATTTCACGTTTGATCCAAGATTCTTGTGGCCAGCCACTTTATTATTATTATTCTTGTTGGGCTCCTTCTAAAGCCTCTTACATGAAGTTGGAAAATCTTCTCCATGATTTCCTCTAGGCTACCTTAAAGAACCACAAGGCTTTCCTTGGGTTGCTTGGAAATTTTGTTATCTCTCTCATGAATCTAGGGATTTGGGGCTTTTATCCATGTAACACCATGGGTTGTCACTCTATTCCAAATGGATTATTTGTACCCATCATGGAGATGAATCCTAAAAAACATTAGTTTGACATTTCATCACCTCTAGGAATCCTTATAGATGTCCTATTTGGAATGGGATTAGACTTCAAACCCTTCTCACCATGAAGAATTATGATCCCATTGAAGGAAATTTTTCTATCAAAATTATTTGGAGTGCTTGGGAAGCCATGAAACCTTGTATTTTCTAGAATGGTCCAAGATTTTGTGATGGTCTTTCCATCAACCAACAAAATATCTAGTGGTCCCCCATTTTGCAAGATCAAGGTCACCCTCAGGTAAGATTACCTTGGGTGCATGCCTTGAGATTTCATAGGAAATTAATTCAATGTTTGTGGGATTTATTCTCTAGAATGTTTATGAGTCTCATGTCATGGAATGAATCTAAAGTCAAGTTTCAACTTTTTAACCAAGATTGTGAAACCTTTTATATAGTCATGGAGGTAATTTTGACTGATATGGTTCACAAAATTGGTATTGACTTCTCTAAGCCTTGGTGGAAATATTGGAAATGGGGTGCAACACCACCTTTCACAATTATAAGTCCCAACATGGAGATCATTGGCTCTCTCTCCCCATCTTCCCATTATTATAATGTTAAACTAGAGATGGAATTTATAACTGTTGATTTTTGTTTGGAAACACAACTTTCACACCATCTGGTTGGCTTTTTTGGAACCAAAATTGGCTTGCCTAGTGTATCATTTTCTAAGGTCTTCTTGTGGAATCTAGGATTTCCCATTTGGGTATTTGGGATCCTTGCGGCCCTTTCTATAGTCAGCCAGATTTTTTAAGCATCTTTTCTAGTTTTGTCTCATAGCCCAAAAACTCTAGACCTAGATTCATGATTTTTTCAAGCCCCTTAGACCAAAACCTTTATCTTGGAATATGGTTCTTTTGGGGAACTGGTCTTGTATTCCTTACAAGTTCAACCAGATTTGGAATTATTTCAAGGTGTATATTCTCTTCAAGATTTAGATAGATATAAATTCTACATTTTTTGTTGATTGTTTTGTTGATCGACATATTTCACTTTATTCTAAAGCAATTTTTTTTAAATATTTTATTACAAATCCAAGTGCAAGCTAACAATTTTTTTCTTGGAAAAGGCTCAACTTCAAATGATTCTTGACTACTAGGGTGATGTCTCTTGTGTTGTGGCTAGAATTCCCCTGTATCCCTCCTCCCAACCACTTGCCCCTCGTGGGCACTACAAGGAAAAACTAAGTCTTTTGGTAATCAGGACATTCATTCCCAGCCTTATCTACTAGTTGTCAAAAGAGATAGTGGAAAATAGGGTTGGTTGCAACCTACTCATCAATTTGCTCCACCTCTTTGCCACCCACAAGGGGAACCTCTAAATGGCCTACTAGTGGAGCTTCTAGCTAGTTTGATTGTAGCAAATTTCCTCGGTTGGCTCTTGCAGTTTCACTAGCATATCTCAATGAAGAAGAAGATAAAGAAAAATGAAAGATGACAAGGGTTGGGATCCTCCTATAGATACCCTAGACTCCACTAATATGGGGTAAACCAAGTGACCATGACCCACCTCCTCCCACCTTTGTTACTGTTGTTGTCACCTAGCAATTTATTTTTATATGTTTAACGATCTAGACATTTGCCCCATATGGCCTCTAGGGGTGTGATTTTGTATCCATCCACATTTTTTTTGTCAATATGTATTAATATTATTTTATATAAATGATAAATTTGACACCTATTCATATAAAGTATCACTAACAAAATTCATGTAAAACAAATATTTAGGCATATTAATGAATTGTTTCAAATAATCTAAACTTATCATGGGCTTATTACTAAATTGGATTTAAAAATTTATTTGAAATAAACAAGAATTCTCAACCTTTTCAAATAAAGGATAGGTCAACTTTATTGTCAATGGTTCCTATAGACACCTAAAATCTTCTCTTGACACTTTTTTGTCATTAATCTAATTCATATTGATGTTGCCTAAATTAATTAAATAATTTTTCCTAATATTAATTAAATCATTTTTCATTCTTTAAATATTAATTGAATAAACTAAGACTATTTACTTAAGTAATTAATCCCTTTTCTAGAGGCTAGCCTTAAATAAATATATCCAAAAATTTATTTATTTAAACCCATGGTGCACATTCCAAAAATAAATATATATTATTTATTTAATTCCACCTTTTTCCTCTCATATCATTAGGATACTAAGATCAATTGAATAATCTAATTTATCATTTGTAAAAGTTAAAATATGACTAGTTTAATTAATTTTGTCCATTTCCCTAAAATGCATGTGTCCAAAGGAGTGTATTTTACATGCATTTATCACATCCATCCCACTTCTCCAAAGATCATTTCATGAAATCCTATCTATTCATTTCTCCTAGAAAAATCTATTCATTCATTTCTTCTAGAAAATCCTCACCTTTCACATGTCTCAAAAAATATATTTTTTAGATTTTATAAAGTACCTTTTTAATACTTGCCCTTTATTTCTTTCCAAGACGATCTTGACCATCCAAATCCATTTGATCCTTATCCTTTTCACATGTACCAATCACAAGGTGTCACTTGGGGACTCCTCTCTCTAAATCTCTCATTTGATCTCCAAATCCAAACCTAGCCCTCGATCATCCTCTCCTAAATCTACAAATAGACCCTCTTATGGGCTATTTTGATCCAAAGCCCTTGAATGCAAAGTTATCTTGCTTGAATGAGAAAAAAAACATAGCTATGATCATCCATCTAATTCAAGAGCATGTCCACAACCTCAATGTGCAACTAGATGTATTGGGAGGTATCTTGTACAAGATCTCTTAACATGGGTGCAATATCTCTATGACTTGAATGGAGGTGCATTTAGATGATAGGAAAAGATTTAGTCTCCTATTTTCCAATATTGTTTCCATGCTTTGTGTCTCCTTATTCATACTTTGGCACATCAGGTGGGACCCATGTCCCCAAAATTGTTTTTAGAGATTTTTATGAATTTGAAGTTATACATTCCATGTTTGACACATCCAACCCTACTTTCAATGTCTCCAAATACACACTTCAATGTCTCTACTCCCGCCATGACACATCCAACTGCAACCTATAGATTTCTCAACCCAACAAATCTCATCTCATTTTCAGATTTTCTTGTCATTTACTAATGATTTTTGGCTATTTTCTTTTACTTGATTTCTATCTTTTTTAATAGATTTGGTACAAGATAACATGGTTTTTTTAGATACCCTATCCTTTGGTCACATGTTTGGTACAACATTTTTTCTTTCTAAATTGATGTATCCACTTTTGCGTATCATATATTCTTTGCAAATTGATGCCTCTACCCCCATAGTTTAAATTTCAATTTTTCATCATTTTAGGGGCTTTTGATCTTGAGTTCAATATTAAACTTGTAGTAGATGTTGCACTAACATGTTTGAATTCCCATTTGACTATTTTGAACTCGGCCTAATATTTATTTTGCAAGTAAAGTCCAGTCTTTTTTGCTCCTAGCACATTTTGATGCATCTACTTTGTAGTGACGTGTCTATTTTCATGCAACGTACATGCTTACTATTCCAATGCATCTTCCATCTAACATAAATCCTTTCTTTTAATCATTTTAAATATTTCATCTTTCAATTTTATAGTTCTTATCAGTATCCTAATACACTAACCTATTTGTTTAAGCACTCATCATTCTCTATTTTATAAGTTTTTTGAGAGATTTCATTATCCTCTACCTTTTTGTTACACAAGTCTCTATATTTTGGTGAATCCAATTTATTCCTCATCATGCACAACTTTGTATTAACATCTCCATGATCAATCAATGTATACATGAGTAAAAAGTTGGTAAAGGTTAAAACTTCTTTCACTATTTCTATTTTTTTAATCATATATGCTCGATGTTTCGATGTATCTACCTCTCTGTCAACATTTGTACTTTGTAATTATTTTTTTTATTTTACCTTAATTTTTGTGCTAATTATTTATGTAAATTTTTGTTACTAACTGATTTATATAGGAAAATTGTATATCCAAGAACTTTTACAAAATACTAACAATTTTGTTATTAGTTTGATCATCATAGACTCATCTTTCCTACTATTTTAATTACAAACCTCAATATTTTAAGGGTGAATAACTTTTTTTTGTCATTCTTATGAGGGTATTGTGATGTGTATTCTCTCTCATCACACCAAAAGGTGATCTTGGAAGTCAAAAGCATCAGCTTATCCTCTCATGTTTAGATTAGCACCTAAGAGAGTTAAGTGTATGCTCTCTCCTTGAGCCGCAAGGTAATCTTGGAAATAAAAAATACTTGTTCTTTCTTTCCTCTAGTGGGCTCACCTTAGCTTTCATCACCAAGGGTATGAATCAAACCCATTTGTTCTGGTGGGGTATAGAAATTGAGAGGAGAATCAAAAGACTCATATTAAAGGAGCGGTATTAGTTTTTGCACAACCATGTCCATTTTGAGGGAACAAGGTGAAGTGGAAGGGTTTGAACTCAACCACATACTTGTAGATACATCTCTTGTTCTTAAATATTGACCTCACATACCTTCGGTTCTATAAAGGACATCCCCTAGTCATCTTGTGTAAGCCTAGATAAGACTTCTCAAGCATGTTTGATTATAATGCATCGATCTATGGAATGTCTAAGAAGTTACTTGCATCAAACTCAAAGAAATGATTGTGTAGATCATGTATGCTTTCCCCTTGTTCCATAAGAGTGATCTCGGGTGGTAAAATTTGATTAGTGACTCAACATGGTCCCTACACATTATGACTAGACAAGGCATATTGGTGAGCTTACAATCATTCACACTCCCACTAATAAATTTAGGTTTTTTGTGAGTTTGGTGTGTCTTCATGTGTGAGACCCATACTTTAATATTGAAGGAATCAAACCCACATATAGCACAAGTTATAGGGTTAGAGAGGGTAATATATACAAGTTACAAGATGAAGCAATTTTAGCAACAATGATGAGTAAAACCATGGATTTAGAGCCTTCCAACTTCCGAGAAGTTGAAGATCAACAAGTTTGGCAAGGTGCCATGGTGAAGTGCACCTCTATCATGGTAAACGATGTATGGAGGAAAGTTTTTTGTGAGTTCCAAGTGGCTTTATAAAATCAAGTATGCTAAACATGGTAGTATTAAAAAGTACAAAGCGAAGTTTGTAGTGAGAAGGTTCTCTTAAAAGGAGGGAGTGGATTATGTAGACTTTTGCTTCAATTGTCAAATACACTTCCATTAGAATAGTTATTTCTTTAGTTTCAATCATAGGTTGAAAAATACATTAGATGGATGTTAAGACAATTTCTCTTAATAGTTTCATTGTAGAAGTGTATATAGAGTAGCATTAGGGCATTGAGGTAAATGGAAATGAATCCCATGTTTGTAGGCTTCGAAAAGCCTGTTGGAAATATTTATTAATCTTCAATCAGCAAATCTTCCCTGCCCCCCAACGTAAACTTGCAGCAATTTGACTTGCCAAAATTTATTGTGGTAGGTAAGTTTAAAATTTGAATTAAGTGCTCATTTTTTAGCTTGCTTTTTCAAACAAGACAAAAAGGAATGTAACCATTGGTTTTAGTTTATGTATTTTGAGAAAAACCTGCAGCAACAGAGGATGAAGGGAATGTTTAGCACAGAATAAGGAGACAGCAGCAAGCAGAAAAGAATGTGCAAAAGCATCAAATGAACAACATCAGCTACAACACTGCACAGTTAGCTTCAATTTAGGTGTGTGTGCAACACCAAGTATTGGGCAGTAGTCCAAATAGTATGTGTTTTATTTTGTAATGAAAAACAGAGCAGGTACTATGTAATTTTAGTTGAAAAGGAATATATGAAAATGAATGCATGAATATTAATTTTTTGTGTATCAATATTTTGTTGCCTCTATGCATTATTTGTTATTACCTGTTTTGTCCATCATTCTGTCACAACACTATTTTTGTACTGTTGGACCCCTGCCTGCCAATAAAGCCTTGTATGGACTCAAACAAGCACCAAGGGCATGATGTTCCATGATAGATGAATTGTGCGTAGATGATTTGTTATTTATTACATAGTTGTTGGGACTAATATGCTTATTTTGATATTGTGCGTAGATGATTTGTTCATTATAAGTACAAAGCAGCTCATTGCAAAGTGTCATGTAGATTTATTTATTAAGTTCAAGATGGACATCAACAAGGTGCATTACTTTTGGAGTTACAGGTTTGGTGAAAACCAAAAGAGATTTTCTTGGGCAAAGTAAGTATGTAGTTGAGATCTTGAACCAATTTTGAGTGGCGGACTATGGACCCATGGTCCCATCTATGATCACTAACTTGTGTTAGAATAGGTGACATTATAATTGCTATCCTGAGTTGATTTATGTGTCTCCACATTCTTTGAAAAGTGTTCTAGGGGACATGAGGGACAAAATATTATTATTTATTTTCCTATGACGAATTGTAATTGCATTCAAAGAGGTGGACCCTTTACGATGGCGATTACAAGGCATCTTGGAAAAATATTCCTCTTGGGCGTCCAACTTTGTGAGTGGGGACCACTTTGGTGTGCATGTCCTTACATGTTATTTGCATGTTTTGCATCCTCTTGCATGGTTGGGTGCCTAGGTTTGCATGTTGGTGCATGTTCTTGCATGAAGCCATTGGAACTGACAGAGAGTTATGGAGCACTTGGGTTTGACCAATTCTTATTGGCTATGGGTTAGGTGCCCATGTGAAGGCCATTTGATTATTCAATATTTTATTTCATGTTTATGGGTTGTCCACTAAGGGGGCGTGGGTTTTTCCAGGTAGTTTTCCTTGTTGTTTTGGAATACCATTTGTGGTATTCTCTCCCACAAACTTCTATATATTGGAGCCTTGAGATGGTGGTTTGTAAGAGTTTACTTACAGGTTGTCAAAATGGCGAAGTGTTGTTGGGTTATAGAGAGGATTGTTGTATTGTACTTCCTTGAAGATTAATACAAATATTAGATCTCTTTGGGTGTGGAGTTTTTTCCCACAAGAGTTTCTCCATGTATAGCTTGTGTCACTTGTGTTTGATAACTTGTGGTATTGCAGTTTTCCTTTGATTGTTGCAATTGCTAATCACATAATATTTTTATGGTAATCTTGAATATATAATTTCAGATTTGCAACCACTTTAATAAGTTCATATTGTTGCAAGTTATACCTTGATTTCCAACATTTGGTATCAAAGCTAATGGTTTTGTTAAGAGAGGGACAACTTTCTTTTGAGTGTTGAAGGTTTTTGGTTGTACTGGGAGCTTGTGTATTGTGGGTCTTGCAGATTTGTGAAGAAGATTGTAAACCATGGCTTCTACTTCTCATCTAGATATTGAGAAGTTCAATGGCATTGGCTACGAGATGTAGAAGTTGAAGATGGAGGATCTCCTTCAAGAGAGAGATTAGTTGTTGGCATTTTCAAGTGAAAAGAAACCAGAATCAACATCTGTTGAAGATTGGAAGAAAATGGAAAAGAAGGTACGAGGAACCATTCGGTTGTGTCTTGTAGATTTCGTCCTCTTGAATGTTTCTGAAGAATCTACCGCAGGCAATGTGGAAGAGGATATGTGATATTTACCAAACCAAAAGTCTAACTAATAAGTTGTATCTCAAAAGACGTTTGTGTTCTTTGAAAACGAAGGATGGTGATTCTATTGTAGAACATTTAAAATATTTTTAATATGATTATAAGTCATCTTGCATCTGTAGATGTTAAGACGGAAGAAGATAAATGTATTTCGTTGCTTTGTTCTTTACCCGAGTCTTGGGAAAATCTAATTGTTTCCATAATTGGTGGTGGTACAAAAATCGAAGATGGATAGTCTCATTGCAATACTTCTTTTAGAAGAGATGAGGAGAAAGCCCATGAAAGTGGGCTCCCAAGATGCCTTACATGTGTGAGGAAGGTCCAAAGAAAAATGAGGGCCTAAAGGGGACAAGAACAGAGACAAGTCTAAAGGATGTTCTAAAACCCCCAGGAAGAGCAAAGTAAAGTGTTGGAATTGTGGTAAGAGAGGGCATGTGAAGGAGTGTAGAAACAAGAAAAGAGTTCGGATACTCCATGGAAAATTCCTCAAAAGATGGTGATTCTAATGCTTTGTTTATTTTTGCTAACAATATTAGTGATGATGCTTGGCTTATTGATTCAGGGTGCTCCTACCATATGACTCCTCACAAGGAGTGGTTTACTTCATATTCAACTTATGATGGGGGAGAAGTTTTCCTTGGTGATAATAACACAAAAAATATTGTTGGTAAGAGAAAGGTAAAGTTGTGTTTCAGTGATGGGAGGGTTAAAACCCTTGGTCATGTTTTACATATTCCAAGACTTGCAAGAAATTTACTTTCAGTATCCAAGTTGAATGATACTCGAATGCATGTGAAATTTGACAAGTTTGATTGCAAGTTGGTAAGGGGGAGTTTGGTGATAGCTAAAGAATCTTGGATTGGGACTTTGATTAGGCTTAATGCTTCCACTTTTTGTAGCTCTGTCAATGTAATTGGCACTGAAAATGCACGTATGTTGTGGCACCATAAATTGGGTCACATAAGTGAAAAGGGTCTTAAGACCATTTTGAATAAGAAGTTGGTTGACGGTATTTTTGATTATTTTGTTGGTAAAAATGATTTTTGTTGAGCATTGTGTGTTTAGTAAACAAAATAGATCATCATTTCCTAATAGGACTAATAAAGCTAAGAGATTATTAGAGATCATTCATTTGAAAGTGTTTGGACCAGTGGATGTTGACTCTTTTGGAAAATCTTGTTATTATGTTACTTTCATTGATGATGTGTCAAGATACACCTGGGTTTATTTTATGCATGCAAAATTTGAGGTTTTCACTAAGTTTAAGGAATTTAAATCCTTAGTTGAGAAGCAAATGGATTATAAGATAAGGGTGTTGAGATTTGACAATGGGGGTGAATATTGTTCTAGAGAGTTTGATGAGTTTTGTAAGCATACAGGTATTGTTTGGAAAAAAACTACTCCTTATACACCTCAACAAAATGTGGTAGAAGAAAGAGTGAACTGAACCTTGATGGAAAGAGCTAAGAGCATGTTGACTGGTGCTAAGCTTGATAGATGCTTTTGGGCAGAAGTTGTAAGTACTACATGTTATTTGGTTAATAGACCTCTTTGTTCAACTCTTATTGATAAAACTCCTTATGAAGTGTGGATAGATAGAAAGTAAAAGGTTAATACAAACATTAGATCTCTTTGGGTGTGGAGTTTTTTTTGTCAAGGGTTTCTCCACGTATATCTTGGGTCACTTGTGTTTGATGACTTGTGGTATTGCAATTTTCCTTCATTGTTGCAATTGTCAATCACATAATCTTTCTATGGTAATCTTGAATATATAATTTCAAATTTGCAACCACTTCAATAAGCTCATATTGTTGCAAGTTATACCTTGATTTCCAACAACTCGAAGAAGGTAACAACTTCAAATTTGAAATTGACTAATCCCACCTTGTACATGCAATTGATAGGTTTCTTGATGTGTTTGGTCAACATTAGACCGGATATATGTTTAGAGGTGAACACCTTGAGTCAGTTCATGGTAGAGCATTGTTAAATTTTAATAGTGTTTCAAGTGCATTATGATGCAAGTGGGACATCTATATAAGTTTTAAAGCAAGAAGTAAGCCCATTGTTTATTTCAAAAAATAGCTAAAAGAAGACAAGAGAGGATATTTACTTTATGATCAAGAGTTTTACATTATTGTTCACACTCAAGAAGTGAGGGCAAGGAGAGGCACTACTTGCTATCCAAGGAGTTTGTTTTATACATAGATCAATATCCATTATAGCGTATAAACAACCAAGTTAAATCAAAAGCACATGGAGTGGGTTGAATTTCTTCAATATTAGTCATTTGTTTTAAAACACAGGAGTGATATATCAAATAGGGTAGTGGATGCATTGGGCGAGTGTCTTATTGAATGAGGTGAGAGTGAATGCTTTTGGGTTTGACTTCATATGAGACTTGTATTAGAAAGATTTTGATTTTAGAAAGGCATGGGTAGCATGTAAGAATTTTATTGAGAGTGATAGAACTCCATGGCTAGCATTTGTCATTCAAGCAAGTTTATTGTTTAAGGGACAATGATTGTGCATATCTCAAGGATCAATGAAAGAACCTAATACGAGAGAAACATAATGGATGTCTTGCTAGACATTTTGGAATGGATTAACATTGGGAGAACTATGTGAACACTAGAATCGGCCAAAAATCAATGTGAATGTGAAGAATATATTGCAAGTTGTAGAGTTTGTCAACTTGCCAAAGGGAAAAACCAAACCACATGTTTATATCAATCATTATCTATACCAAAAGAGCATAAATTTCATTACTGAATTGTTGAGATCTCAATGAGGTAATGACTATTTTTGTTGTAATAGATAAAATGTTTAAGATGGCACACTATTCCATATAAAAAATCAAATGGTGCTATGCACATTACTATATTGTCCTTTAGAGAGGCAGTTAGATTGCATGGTTTGCCAAAAAGCATTGTTAGGGATAGAGATACAAAATTCTTAAGTGATTTTTTGGCATACTCTAGAGAATAAGTTAGATACCAAGTTGGGTTTTAGTTTAGCCTCACACAAATGGATGCACAAATAGATGTTGCCAATAGAAGCCTCAAGAGTTTGTTGAGACGCTTGATAGAAAAGAAGTCAAATTAATGGTACTTAATATTAACACAAGCTGAATTCACTTACAATAACTCACTAGGAGTACAACCAAAAGTCCTTTTTAAATAGTGTATGGCTACAACCCTAAAGAGGTAGATGAACTAAGAGATACTGTAGATTTTGTAAGGCAGAATGATATGGAAAAAATTCCACTCAATCCATAAAAAAAATGCATAATGAAGTTATGAACTTGGAAAATAATACAAAAAAATTCAAACAACATGCTGATCTTAAAAGAAGAGAATAGGAATTTCTAGTTGGAGGTCTAGATTTGGAGAGGTTTCCTCAGGGGACCTACAATAAACTATTTGGAAAAAGATAGGAAAACATAAGAGTTAGGGATATTTATATCAAAATTTTATGACATTGAACTTCCGATCTTCAATTTTTAATGGTGTTAATTTGTACTTTTGCCATGAAGGGCAAACAAGTGGAGAAAAGGATATAAATTCAAATTTCCCAAAGAGAGTGCACACACCAATTACTAGAGAAAGAGCAGGATGAGATTGAGGCAATAGTAGATTCTTAAGTGACGAAAACGACTATGAGAAATAGGTACAAAGAGTACTTAGTGAAATGGAAAAAAAAATAGCAGTCGAAGCAACTTGGACGAATGCAACCAAAAGTTGTTAAACACAGAATCACCACTCCAGATTTTGTACTAGTCTTCAATTTTTAATGGTGTTAATTTGTACCTATGCCATGAAGGACAAATGAGTGGAGAAAAGGATACAAATTCAAATTTCCCAAGGAGAGAGTGGATACAACATTTACTAGAGAAGGAGCAGAATGAGATTGAGGCAATAGTAGATTCTCAAGAGATCAAAAAGACTACAGGAAAAAGTACGAGTACTTAGTAAAATTGAAAAACAAAATAGCAGATGAAGCAACTCGGATGAGTGCAACCAAAGTTGCACACAGAATCACCACTCCAGATTTTGTAAAATATTCATGGCATTTTTTCTCTTACTCGACATATCTAATACAATAGCATTCAAGTTAACAAGCAATCATGTCACCCAAAACATTTGTGATTCATATTTTCAATTTTTCACAATTTGTTGTGATAAATATTCCGTGTTTCATGTCAACATGCTTGCCTTGACAAGTGCTACACAAAGATTTCAAGCTGTTCCATCTGTAACAATGTTTAAAATCATTAACATGTTTGCTTTAAACCTGAACCAAATTGCTATAGATCATTCTTTTGTTAAAATAGACAATTACGGAAGGTGTGACAAGGGTTGTGTTTAAATCAAGTTGTTGTGTATGATGCCATAGGAGAATTACCTATATTTAAGGCTGAATGTTTGTTTTAAAATGCATTGCTTTGAGCTACAATAGGAATGTGGAGGCTTGTGGGTTGCTTGTGTTTTAAGACTGAGTCGGATATCGATTGTGAGCTGATGTGCACTAATGCCTACGTATATGCAAAACATTTTCTTAACCACCAATTGTAGCTTTTTGCATGAAGGAAAACTTCTATTTGCCTTTTGTTGATTTGACGTTATGATTGTCTTTGGCAATGTAGTCAATTTATTGAGGGATGTCCTGTCAATCTGCTGTAGATTTATTTATTTCAAGGCATTAGGTTTCAGTTTCTTGTTATTTTAGCAAGCTTTATCATGCATGATCACAACCTTTCTCCTTCCCTTCCATTCATGGCATTTGTCCCTGCCTTTTGTCAGATACTAAATGTTTGCACAACATTTTGCTAGAGTTTTTCTTTGGCCACATGGATTCTAACATTCTTTTCTCGGCTATTCATACATCATCATGGTTGTTCTATCAAGTGTGGAGAGTCTCTTTGATGTTGAGGTCTGGAAGAAAAAAATGAGGTCAGGGAGTGTGGCAGGGGTGCTCGATAGAAATCAAAAGAGAAACATTGTTGGGTGATACAGAAAGTTGGAAAGAATAGTAGCAGATCAGGCAAAAAGTATTTTGAATGCAAAACAAGAATGCAATAAACTGGGAACAAAGTATATGCAGAAATAAGAACAATATTGAATTAATCACATTAATGAAAGGTGTATGTTTTAATGATTGAAACTTAGTGATGTGTGGAACATTCGAGCTACATAAGCACTGTGTATTTCCTTATGTATGTTGTAGTGAGCTTCAGAATACAAATCAGAAGTAAAAAATTAATAAAAACAGAAAAAACTATTGTCATTTAATCTTACTGTCTCTGTATTGCAAATATCAGCGTTGAGGCAAGTTTGGCTGCTAGTTTAGGGAGTATTTAATTAAATTCCCTAAGCGAGACTGCATTATCTCACCTAGGTATCCCCACACAGTACCTAAAATTCTTGAATACTAGATATATCATCATTTCCTAAAGATGGTTTTCCATATTCAAGCTTAATAAGAACAAATCAAAAACTAGGAACTGCTCCATAATTTTTTAGTATAGCATGAAATAAGAAGACGTTCCATAGAAATGTATTGGTAGGACCACCATGCAGTAATAGCTTTGGGAACACAATATTGTTCTGCCATGGTGAATGATATACCAACTCATGTATCCTGTAATGACATCCGGGCTGATTTATTCCTTAATAAAAATCCTACTTCACAAAGCATAGTATAGAAGTTACACTCGTGAAGCCTTCACATCAATCTGACTTCATTGATCAAATCTAAATACTCATCGATAAAGACTCTCAGCACGGAGATTCTCTGCTATCTCTGTTTCCCATCTATCTCCATTCTCTAGAAGCTTTTCTTTGTCATATAAAAGCTCCTGCAGGAAAACAAATACAAGTCATATGTTGAAATAATAAAACAAAAATGTAAAACACACAAACAAGAATGAAGAAACAACTGGTAGTGCAGGACTCACTTCATGTGTTTCTGTGGCAAACTCAAAGTTAGGCCCTTCAACAATAGCATCAACAGGGCAAGCCTCTTGGCAGAAGCCACAGTAAATACATTTTGTCATATCAATATCATACCTGCATTCCCACCATGGTATTGCAAACTCAGTAATGGTTCTTTAACAATCACAAAAGAAGTTTGAATTCTTCAATTTCAGTTATTGACCCCAAAATTACCTAGTTGTCCGACGACTTCCGTCTTCTCGTTCCTCAGCTTCAATGGTGATGGCTTGAGCAGGACAAATCTGACATAATAAATTGACGATACAAATGCAGAAATTCTCAATAGCTTTGAAACTTGCAATTCTACAAATAAATACAAAGAAAATATTTTTGAAACTTGCAATGCTTAATATCTGGGAAATAAAATAGGATAAAACACAGCTGATATCTATGTCTATTTATAATATATATAATAAGCTGTTTGTATGTTCTGAATAAATGAGAAAAAGGGTTTAGATAATGAAAACTAAATCTCTAAACACAACAACTTTATCTATATACCACTTTTAAATTCTATTACGAGTCTGCTAAATTGAATTAGACTTAAATTCCATCATAATTGCCAAGTGGCCAAGGGATATTGGATATTAGTATCAGCAAAACAAGTATGTCGGACTGCAGCGCCCTCCGTCGATAGGCTAAGAAGACGATATTCTGCCAAACTTAGTCATTTATAGTCTATATTGAAAGACATCTTGTAGAATATGGAAGACAAATCTTCACCCCATGAATCCTGTAAAAACCTGCTGAGATGGTGAAAGTCCTGTCAAAGCCCACTCCTACACAGCCAGGTTGGTGAAGCTTCTCATCGTATGTACAAGACTATCTCTACTCAAAGCCCAATATTTGTACTGGGAGAAAACGAGTGAGCATTTAAGGAAACTGAACTAATTCTTATCTGTTGGTTATACATTATAATTCCCAACTCACTACACTATCATGGCATCTTTTGCACCATTGCAGAAGCCTCTGAAGACATCCATTGTAATGTCCCTAGCCAAATCTGGTGTAAATTTTCAGTTTGAGCTCTCAGACATTTCGACAAACAATTGTCCTGAATGCTGTTTAGGTCTGATGTAATTTTCTGCTTGTGTTTTCTCCTTGAATTTGAGTTTGGGAATGCAAAGAACCTGTCTAAACTGAACTAGATATGCTTCTATGTATTTAGAATGAAATGCAGATTTGTTTTTTGTATTTTTCAATGCAAATATATGAAATGACTTGCCTCAAAAGACTAGCTACAGCAATTTGGCATTTTTTCATACAATTGGCAAACAACTCCAAATGTATTTGATATTGCAATATATGACTTCAACTGATTACAATGAGATTTGATTTCAGTTTGCAACTTCCTTCTGTCATGACAATGCAACTACAATGACAATGCAAATTGGATGTCAGACTAGAAACTGCTCCTTAAAAAATCACTATCAAATTACAGTGCTAATGTTTATGAGACTTGAATCATTCCAGAATGCTGCTAAGGCAGCGACTACAACTGCTGCAAATGTTTAATATTAAATGCATTCCTAACTACAGATTGAAATTTCAAATGTCAAATGGTAACCTGGATATTAATCGTTCCTTGCTTGAAACTCTACTGCCAATATCGAACTGCAGCTACCTTTGATAATAGATGATTTTCAAGAGTATCGAATGACTCTACAACTGCTGCGTCAGAAGTATCTTCTGAAAAAGTTACGCCCAGGAGTCTCTTAAAAGCCACGACCTTCCTCAAGGTAATCGTCCTCCACAAAAGATTCGATGCCAAAGTAGATAAAATTATTTTGTCTTCATTTGACAGCTGGAATTGTCTCATTCAGCAGAGACGTCTTCCTTTGATATATCGATCACTTGGAATTTGACTTTTCTGAATAGTAACCCAGCAGAGAGCTCCCAACAGGAAGAGCGATTATCTTTCCTTTGTCTACTTGCGTTGACTCCAAATGTTGTTTGTCTTGTTCCAAATAAGCTAGGCGGCTGAGATAACTTATTCACCTTCAGTTATTTGACTCATAACAAATACACATTCTCAATATGTATGCCATCTCTTAGCAGATTGTCTCTTTTCCCACGTCAACACTCAAGCCACATCGAACAGCTATATAATATGAACTTTTGTCTTTATCGAATCCCTGATAATAGCGGTCTTCAAAACTTAACGGGACTTTGTCTTATGACGTCTTTTGAATATTTCCCAATTTCTTTTATCTTATAATAATCTATATTAAAGATTTGATGTTATTTGAATCACCTCAGCTTATTATCTGAATTCAAATTCCTTATGAGCATCGACTTCAATACCAAAGCAGGACCCGATAATGGAAATGGGCAGGATTGTCTTTACCTTTTTGTCTGTTTCTGTGTTTGTCCTTGGTGACTGCTGAGTCAGCTTAGAAAAGAACATGACTTCTCAAAGGAAAATCACTTTGCAAAGTTGACTCAGAATAAACTTCCAAGTTGATGCGCCATGGGCTGCCTTTATGAGCCGTTAACTTCCAAATAAAGCATCCCCTTTATGATCTCTAACAAATCAGTGTATCGCTGCAGATGATAAAACTGATATAGCTGTAAACGAATCCAATAAAACCTGCAATGGTACCTTAAGAGGGTCGATTTCTTTCCAACACCCAAAGTTCGCAAGTATCGATTCATTCCAACTAATACCAATTTTGGCCAAAGGCCATTAAAATTGGTGGTAATCGATTTGTCTAGAAATAATCTTTCTTCACAAGTAGCAATACTTCAGCTGCTACAATCAGGTAAACCTCAGAATTATTTTGCAACAATACCTCAGTTGTTGCAACTCAGCAAACTTCTCAATGAGATGCAATAATACTTCAGCTATCGCACCCAAACAGCTAGTACTCAGAATTGTAATAATACAACAGCTATTGCATTTGATTGAATCCTCCAATGAGCACAAGTAGAAACCCTGAGTGGATTCCTCAATTCCAGCTAGGGTTGATCTTTCACAACCGAACCTAGCACTCTAGAGTCTTCAAACCCTCAAGTGAATGTTGAGCATTTAGCTTCAGCTATTTACCACACAGGTAATGAGAAAAGTAATCCAAATCAAGTGTATTGAAATGCTTAGCCATGAGCTTCTTAAATAGATTTTTCATTCACTTTTCCATAAGCTTCTAGAAGAAATATTATTTTATTTCTCAAGTGACTTGATGATTTATTATTTTATTTAGTCACTTTATTAAATTAATTATATATAAAGTCATCCATAAGATATTATTTATTGGAATAACTTTATAAATAATTAATCTAATATCTCCACTTTATTTAATTAAAATAATCAATTAAGCTATCATTTTGATATATTATTATTTTTGGACAACTTAATCAATTAATTTAATTAAATCACCATACCTCCAATTTGGGGACATGACATCCATTTCACCACTTTTGTTTATAATGGAACATGCAGTGTGAATGGAATAGCAGCCAAGTGCCTTTTCATTCATATGGAGAAATTCAAGAAGTCCAATACAAAAATTCTGTAATTTCTGCCAGCTATAGCTTCTTTCAATGCCTTGAAGAAGCTGGATATATTGATTCAGCAGCAACTCACATAATTTAAAATGCTTACTTGGTGTTTCATCCTCCCCAGCAATGACTTTGACACAAGTACTAGATATATTGATTCAGCAGCAACTCACATAATCTAAAATGCTTACTTGGTGTTTCATCCTCCCCAGCGATGACTTTGACACAAGTACTAGTTCAAAACTGTTAATGTTTTGTAGCGGCGGGAGGTATTTCCTAAGAAAAATTTATTTAAGGCAAGTCGGCCTTTCTATTATAAAACAAATATTATATTGTCTAGGTCGGCTCAAGAGGAGAGCTCGCCTATGTCTTGTATATATTGGAGATGGAGTCTGCACTTTATTCAATCAATTCATTCCATCTCAATTTGATTGCCTATCACTTCAAGAGCAGATTCGCACTCTAGAAGAAGAGTAGATATTCTTTGTAACTAAGGATTTTGCACAACCTTCAAGTGCTGATCTATTGTATGATATTCGGCCTTTCTAGGGCCTGATTCTAAGTGCTACTTCTGCACTATTATTTCTGATGTATAAGTGAATAAATTGCTGCTGGGTTTTTCTCCCTCGAGTAGGAGGGTTTGCCCAGGATAAAATCTTTGTGTTCATTGTTCTGTGTTATACTTTTCTGTTTTCTGTTAAATCTGATCCAAAACTAACAAAAACCTGGTGGCATCAAGAGAAAATGCTACTGTTTCATCTGCAGCACTATCCATACATTAAATCATCAAAGGATTACAATAGTAGATGCAAGCACAAACCATTAATTACAGAACCTGGATCAAGAAAGCTATGTCAGTACAATGACCCTGCACTAACCTCTTCTTACAGCTAGGATGAAATTATAGCTCCATTTATGCATGTGTTGGATGCTCTCTCTCTTGACAATAAGAAGAAAATAGGATCTTTGGACTTCCTTTGTGCTTTTTAAGTTTTATCTCAGCAACGACACTTTTCATATAAAATTTTAAGGTCTCACTGGAAAATATAGAGAAAATCCGCGATCAGAACTTTTCAACTCGTATGTACATTTACTGAGCATGACACTCCTAGTATAGCAGCAAATATTGCCGATTTATCAAAATTACCACTCACCACCAACCCACCCCACCTCCCCCTGCTGATTTTACCTTCATAATTAGACCACAAATTTTTTATTTAATCAATCAACCCAAATTTTGACCTTTTATTGGCAATTTTATCAGGAAAATTTGCAATTTTTTTCCCAAAATAATTAGGGTTTCTGGGATTTTTCTGATATCAGCAGTGATTTTTCTGATTTTTTTCCCCTAATCATAACCCAGTTTTTTTCCCTAATCCTAACCTGATTTTTTTCGTGATTAAATGCTGATTAATTTTTTTCAAAATTATCTTTTGGTTTGATGATTTTTTCCAAGAAAGATTTTTGCTACTATGATGCAGACTATATAAGCATTTGTCCATTTTATATAAGTCTATAATCTTACATCTTAACTCTTACATATGCAACTTGAGCCCAATGATTCAGATGTTATAGACCATCCCTGATATCCTCAAGTCCACTCTGCGAGGTGTCATTCAGCTATTAAACAAATTTAGCAGCAAGCAAATCTCCGAGTTGCTTAACAAATTTCCAAAGGTTGTGCAGCACCAACAAAGCTCTTAGTTTCTTTCACTCATGGTAGTGGGCTATGGCCAATTGACAATTGCTTCAGCTTTGGATAGATCACAGGTGTAATATTGGCAATTGTGGCTTTCACTGGCCTGAATTGTTATTCTACCACAACGAAAAAATGTCATTTCTCAGCAAACAAAGCAAATGATTTATTTATTTTGAATATAAATTTCAAACACTATTTTATAAATGTTTTATACACCATGTTTATGAGAAGGGAGAGTATGGTATCTACAGACCAAGTGTTTGACAAAATGCCTTAATGAAGTGTTATATCTTGAACAGCAATTTGTACAGGATACGTTGAAAGTGGTGATATTAAGTGTTAAATATTTTTCACCCAATGCAATTGTCAAGTATGAAGCCAAATGCAAAAACCTTTGCCAGTGTTCTCCCCTAATATTCCAATCCGGTAGCTCTTGAATTAGACTATACTCTGCATAGATGTGACAAGGAGGCCCTCAAGCTATATGAAGCAATACAAATTTTTGATACAGCTCCAGATCACAACCTTACTTTGTGTTTTATCAGCTTGCTGCCATGCAGGTCTAGTGGAGTAGGGACATAAATATGTTATTTATATGGGTGAATCTTGTCATTGTTGATGTTGCAGCATCGGGCCTCAACTTCCAGCCCCGACTTATGAAGTTATAAATTATATATAGCCTTATCGGCTATTTAATTTATTGGGTCGATATTAAGTGAAGAGGCACTTCACTTGGAGAACAATATAATATTTAATTATTGTTAAATAAATTTGTTTGAGGCCGACTTCTTATTCGCCACCTTTATGGAGTAACAACTTTCATATGAGGCCGACTTCTTTCCTTGAAAGGAAGCAATCTCCTCTCCATCATGTATATATTAGATTTGCTCATTGTTCATATACAATCATCCATTCATTGTTCGATATTATAGGCGTGCGAGTTTATTCAAGTTCAGATCAAAGTTTACAAGAAGGCTGAATTCATTATCAAAGAAAAGCAATATTATTGTCTGAGATTGCTTCAAGTTTGGTGCTGATATTTGGCCTTGTGATCAGCCTCATTGTAAAGAGAATTGTTGATTCTTATTCAATATATAAGTGATATATTGTTGCTGGGTTTTTCTCCCTCAAGTTGGAGGGTTTTCCCAAGGTATATGCTGTGTTAATTTGTTTAAAGTGTTCTAAATCTGCTTATTTAATTTCTGATCCTAAAACTAACATGGTATCAGAGTGGGTTTAAGCAAGATCGTGATCAGAATTCTATAAGCAGCATTATCTTCCACTCTCATTCTCATCTTCTTGTGTCTATCTTATCTTCAAAAATGGTGAACGGGCTCAAGGTTGAAGATAGACTTGAAGGTGCTTCCAACTTCACCTCTTGGAAGTTTAGAGTGTTGGTTACATTAGAAGAAAATGAGATTGCTGAGTTCGTGGAGAGCGAAGTTCCCGAACCTTCCGATGAGAATGAGAAGTCACAATGGAAGAAGAATGGCACTAAGGCGAAGAAGATTTTGGTTGATTCTGTGAAGGACCACCTTGTGCCGATTATCTCCAAGTTGAAAACAGCAAGAGAGATGTTCAAGACCTTGGAGGAAATGTATGAGATCAATAATACAAGCAAAGCTCTTGCATTGAGGCAACAGCTTCATCACATCAAGATAGTGAAAGGAGATTTTGTTATCTCCTTCTTCATGAAGATCACCAAGTTAAGAGATCAGCTTTGTACCATTGGTCATATGTGTTGACGTGGTTTTTGTGACCGCACCAAACAGCAGAACAAAATAGTCCGAAGGCTACTCCGTTCTCTCTTGATCAAAGTATTCCGTGTGCTAAGATTGCGAGATAGATCACACGTTCAACTCCAAGGTTCCGAAATACTTGGAACACCCTCAGTTGGTTTGATGTGTATTTCTGTGTTCTTACGAGGGGACTTACACAATTGTTTAGGCTTCTTGCAGTTAACAACAGATAGATGATTTGAAGGGGATTTTGTGCATATGATTTGGCGATAAGTTCGTTTTCTTAAAGCTAATCAGAAATGCGCGGAAAGTAAATGAGTATAGGGCCTAAGAAACTTATATTCTATTCTTGATGCAAGATATGTGGAGCTCAATTTCGGCAGACTTCAACCGAATTTCACCTAGCCTCACGTCGGACAGCTTCAGCAAAATTAGTGCAATCTTCAAAGGGATAGCAAAAGATGTTCAGATTATAATTTAGCATACATACACCATCAAAACGACGCATATAAGCATACAAATCACAATCGAAGTTAAACTCAAGATAATTTCCAGTCGACCACGCAAGGCAAACTTATCATCAACAAGCCGCTAGTGGTATGGAATGAAAAGAAGCTACCTCAATAAAACGCCACACATCAAAGTAAACTACTTGCATGAAATGAAAATTAAGCTACTTGGATCCGAAAGGAAGAAGAGACCTTGCTAGCTATTCATGACAAAGACGAATTCCACCATCAATGAAAAGATCTATTATCATGAAAGTGTTACACAACAATCTCCACAAAAGTTTTCAAAGGGAAAACTTTCTTTCTTCTCCACACTAAACAAAATGTCTACTATACTCTACCCTCTAGTCTCCAAGCTCTAATGCTAATGTCTGATCTAATTCTAATCTCTAATGAATTACAAATGAGGGGGACTCCCCCTTTTATAGGTAGCCAGGTCCAAAAGACAGCTAGGGTTACAATCAAAAGAGTGGCCAAGATCGTGCCACCTCAGCCCTAACCCTAAAAACTGCCAGAATGGGGAGTGGTACATTAAATGAATCAAAGATTCCCACTCACTCCCAAAATAGAAAAGGCAATTAATGCCCATAATCAGTCTTCTAGAAGATCCTCGTTCAGTAGTGCATTCCCGTTCTCCTTCTCTCTGGCTGCAAACTCAACGAATCTGCCAAGTACAACCTCAACCTCCTGAACTGAAATGGGTGGAATGCAATCAAGCTGGAACTCTAACACCATGACTGAATGTTCATGCCTTGTACAAGATTTTCTCCAAGCAACCAAGGAATCATGTGTGCTCTGGATCAAGGCAGAGAAAGTAGAAGTGTTCTCGAAATCATCTTGTACGGAGGTCTTCACCTCTGAAAAGAAAGGCACCAGCCTACCCCTCAAATTATCAACATTAACTTCATCCGGATTCAACCGCCTAGCAAATATGGCCTCAAAAGTATTCTGAACTCCATCAATGATATTGGCCATAGCCTTACATATCCTGGCCGAATCTGCCTGTGCTGCGTCGAAGAAACCACGCCCCGTGATTGCTGAAGAATACCATCTAGAAAAATCATACCTGTCATTCTCCTGAATGACCCCTCCATCAATCAACAATCGCAACGGAACATGCCTCAATGCCTCAAGACGCTGAATTATTTTGCTCTGATAGACAGAAGCATCACCCCAAGCCTGATCAACTGCCTCCATTCGTGCCAAAATACTGGAAGCCTGCTGAAAAGCAAAAGCAAGGTCCTCCATAAACTTTTTGTCTCAGCACGAACTCCTGTGACCCGCTTGTCTGCTTCCTGTGCCATCTTCCCTAACTCCATCAAGCCACTGATTGACTCTCTAGGTATCTCTGCTGGAGGCTCTATCACTGGAATCTCCTGCCCACGAGAACGGGACAACTGCTGCACATATCCAATTAAAGCCTTGTGTTCTCTTTTCAACTTTTTATACTTTCCTTCCTTCTTGAATAATCTGTCTTTGAGGGCGAGGTAGGAGTTATCACACTCTACAATCTGCGCACCAGTGGGGCGTTCCTAACTCCAAAGTTGTGACCACGTAATTTTCTGGCAATGCTTCGTCTCGGTCACAATCAACCTGTGGCACGGCGACATGAAGAGTGCGAGAGCCATCTTCATCCGTTGATATCTTCGAGAACTTTCGTGCTCTCTTCTTCTGTGGAGGTGCACTGATCCTGTTCAAAAATTCTTCCATCTCAACTGCGGGATCAATCTCCTCACTGGGGCTTCTTCTCATCCTATCCCTGAGCCAATCAGGCACATTGTACTGTATATCAAAGGGCTGCTGCTCTTGTGCCTCTACTTCTCGAACTTGCTCAACTTTTACATCATTCTGGCGAGGCTCATCGTCCTCAAGGGGCTGAGTGTCTCCTGAAACTATATCATCATCATCATCATCATCCATAGCCGCCTCTAACTCCTGCTGAAACTGAGGGTCAGTAATAGTCCCCTCATCATCCTGCTGATCAACTCTACTAGGTGCGTTGACACTCTGGCCAACCGACTCTCTCCGTGGTGGCTGATTGTTCTCCTGTACTGCTTGCACCTGATTCAATGCATTCCTTTGATCAGCAAACAAGGAAACCTCCTGTATGTCTGGAGAACGTGTCTCCAATGGCGTGGGTGACTCAACTGCGACACGTGGAGGCTCTGGCTGAATAGGCTCCTGCCGAACTAGCTCTTTCCTTCTGGACTCTGGACCTCGTGTGATTTGCTTCTTTCTGCCGGTGGTGGGTGTCCTGTGGTCTCCCATCAAATTGTAAGTCAAGGCAATTGACCTACTCTTCAATCTGCTCACACGCCTGTCAACCCATGCTCTAGTAAATGTCAGGACTGGAATAGAAAGTGTGTCCAAGTCAGCAACCTCTAAAACTAACCAATCCGAGAGCGGAAGCGGAGTATCTCTCACTGCTGCATAATCTGGATGGACAACGTCCATATCCTCATTCACCTGGTCTGGAACCGGAACAACTTCACACTCCCTGATCAAAGTAATTGGCAACAGAGAGAACATTCTTTTCCTGACTTCAATCTCATCTGATACATCAGCCCAATAGTCCTCAATATTTGCCTTGTGTTTAAACTCCTCTGACAGTACCCATTTGATGTTATTGTGCGGATCATAGTGCTGTCGGCTAGTGTGATAGGAAAAGTGATAAAATTGAAGCTCACTCTCAGCCTCTCTAGCTGCCTGTAATGAAGGACACACTTCATCCGAGTTGCCCATGACAATTGGGAATTCAATCCCTCCCTTCTTTTTCTTCTGAATCTTATCGTAGGCGAGCAACTGCCTAGATATTTCTAACATCAAAATTCTATCGGTTGGGTACTTAGGCAGCCTATATGGGTACAATGAAAAACCTTGCAACCTTATATAAGAAAACTTCGGAAACTGAATGAACCAGCACCCATACCTTTCAATCAATTCCTGGGCCTCCCTCGAGATTCTGTGATGCAACCGCTCTTGAAGCAATCTCGTAATGTGCATGGTGAAGGCGTCATTGACATGCTTGTAATGAGTAGTGCTTGCCAAATGCAACTGCGGACAAGCCTCATGTATTTTAAACTGGTGAGAGCCACAACCAATAGGCTCCTTGTATGAAATTCCTCGATACTTCGTCATACGAGCCAGCATGTAAATGATGTAAGAGCTCATGTAAAACGTCTTCGTCCTTCTCAGGCTCAAGAGCTGCTCTTGCAAATTGTCACTGATCATCACAGCCTAGTTGACGTAATCTTTCCCTTCCAGCACGAGGTTGATGTAATAAAACATCCATGGCTCGAAAATAAAGGACTGTGGGCAACCACCAACTCGACTCAGCATCATAATGAGATCACAATATTCCTGTTTCAAGTCATCTGCAATAATTTGTTTCGGCAGCTTCGTACGATAAGGCTTAGGATTACTCATCCAGTGAGTGTTGATTGTCTCCATGCATCTCTCGAATGCAGAAGCATACATCCGCTCAGCTCGCTCTCTGGATTTGTAAACCATGTTTCTGTGCACTAGGATCCCGAAAGCTTCACCAATGGCAGCAGGAGTAAGATTGGCTAGCACTTGGCCATCCGGTGACATGATCGATCTGTGATCCTTCTCATAATAATTGGCACACTCCATCATCAGCTCCGAACACTGAATGGCTGGTGGGAAACCAGCGGCTGCATATAATCCGCTTCGAACAATATTGTGCGAAGTGGTCGAAGGTCGATGACTTCCAATCCCCAACATTCTGTTCTTGAAGGCCTCAAGGTTGACGGAGCCCAAGTTGGTATCTGTCAGCTTGCCCAACTTCGAAATGAACTTTGACTCTAGCATGAATGTTTTGCTCAGCTTCTTGATCACAGCCTGTCTGGATGCACCATTGTTATCTTTGCCAGTCGCCCTTGCCTCAGCCATTTGCAGGACAATAAACATTCATCAGCAAATTAATTTATAAAATAAATAAGACATCGTGTAGGGGCTGCAGTCGACTTTTTAAAATTTGAGAAGTTGCAACATTCAATTCTTCTGCAAACCTCAACTTCTCCTTCACAAGCTTTCGAACTTCAATCACTTAGAAAGATTTCTAAGTAAGCTTTAGCTTTAGCAACTTCAAGCTTTAATAAAATCGCCCACTTCACACTGGCAATCAGCAACCTCAATCAGCAATTGTAAATTCGTACTTTTAAACTCTTGCTTCAAGGCGTCCTTCTTAACACTAGCAACTTCAAACCTCAGCAGCAAATCAAGCTTCAGCCACAACACAAGCAAATTCGCACCTTCTTTAATCAGCAAGTGCGCACCTCCAGAAGTTTCAGCCTTTAGCAACTTTGAACTTCAGCAAACTCCTCTTTAAGTCGAAATCTCTTTAGCAATCATTCACTTCAGATTTTGGAACTCAGCAACAAGCTCAAGTCGTCCTTCTCAACTTCAAATTGAATCCAACAATACTTCAGCCTTAACAAAAGTTCGAACTCTTCAAGCTTCAGCAATGCTCAGCAATGTTGTGACCTTTTTCACACATCACCCCATTGCAAATGGGGACCCCCTAATTTCGGCTTTGCTTTCGAACTTTTGGCTTTGCTTTTGGTTTGTTTTGTTGTTGTCTCTCTTTCTGCTGTCTATCTTTCCGGGATGTGCCCATCTGAATTGAAATTTTGGCCAAGTCCGAAAAATTAGGGTTTTAAATTTCCAGCCAACCTGAAGTCAAATGAGGTGAATAAATTGAAAATTGAGACTGACACTGTTATTAGTATGCTTCCAGCAAGTTTCCACTGAAATTTCATCAGATTCTGCCAACTTTCTATTTTTAGTAAGTGTCGACTTGGGGTTGATTTTCTCGAGATTTTCACATTTTGACAACTCCATTACATTCTGAACACTTCAAGTTCATTTCTGACAAAATTTGAGCAAGAACGGACAACTTGCTATTTTTAGCAGTCCGGCTTCCAGAACAGATTCCAGGGTCCACAAGTTACATTTTCTAATGCATGTCCGGAGATTCTTTGTGGGTTTTTCGAGACCTTCGCAGTGATATGACATGCAAAGCAGGATGACAACTTTCAGCATTCGGCCTTCGGAGGCCGATATTAGGGTTTGCATGCAGATGTTCTCGGCGCATGTTGGCATATTCCTTCTGGGTTTTTCAAAAGCTTCGCAACGGTGTAACATGCAAGTGGAACTGGTCACTTTTCAAAAACTTGCTATTTTTAGCCAGTGCTTGCATGTTGAAGATTTTTCTGGGTTTTTCTGGGTTTTCCAGGATTTTTCGGGCAGTGTGACATGCAAAATCATCTGACCGCCAGTTGGTCACTTTTTCAGCCACTTTCTATTTTTAGCAGGTACACTCAGGCAGCTGCCCGACACTTCAGAACTGCAAACTGATCGACATGCAACTAAAACAAGGTCAAACAGAGCTCGTTTGAGGAATATGCAGAGAATTAGGGTTTCGAACTTCAGGGCTAAAAATGAGGAATTAGACGTCAAAATGTCCAAAACTGAAGTTTCCACCACGATTAGTATCTTCCGAGGGGTCTGCTGGCAAAATTTGAAGTCAATCGGAGCACTTACTATTTTTAGTAAGGTATCCTCGACACGGGCTATAAATAGAAAGTCAATCTACGGCGCCAGCGCAAACAGGCAAGTTCACCAACAAGGAGCGCGCTGTCCAAATTTCAAGTCAAACGGAGCTAAGGAAGGCCCAGAAACAAGCACTTACTATAAATAGTAAGTCACTTCAGAAGCGGCTATAAATGGCACGTCAGCATCAAGTCTCAGCAGGTATAGGTTAAACATGTGATGAGGACCCTATGGCGCGAATTTCAGATCAAACGGAGTTGCAGAAGATGGAAAATCAAGCACTTACTATTTTTAGCAAGCTTGGGCAGAGAAATTAGGGTTTCCTAAAATCAAGGGCAGAACACGACAGCCATGCAAATGTAGAATCCAGCCACGATCACCACACTTCGGGCATTCAGCACATGAAATTTGAGCTCATTCTGAACATTTACTATTTTTAGCAGGTTGCTAAAAATAGCAGAGGCATACGGGTACCGGGCACCAGCAGCTCAATCATGTCACCAGGATCCGAACAAAGCAAAATCCAGCCTTTTTGGAGCTTGAAATTAGCTTGAAGTGCAAAATTGACAAACTTTCAAAAAATAACAGATTAGGGTTAGCATGATCGAGTCACCCTAAATCAGGCAAGGGGCATAAAATTCATTGAAATTGATGAATTTTCAAGTCCAGCCGGTGAAGAACGCCTTTAAAAGCTGAGGATTTGTGGAAGTTCTCTAGGCACTTGAAATTTGAAGTTCACAGGCCAAATCCGCCTTGAGAGGCTGAAAATGGGTAAAATCCTTCTAAGTGTTGATAAATTAAAAGCTCTAGTGGTCATTTGCGCCTGGAGATTGAAACTAAAAGCTTGACTTGTGATATGCGCTTGGAGGAGGGAGTATTTAAAATACACTAAGTGCCGAGACTGAAAGTTCACACTTCAATATGCGCCCCAAACTGGAAGTAGAACACACAATATGCGCCCCTCTTTGCAAACTCGCCCAGGACACAAACTGAAAGTTCAGCATGTGATTTGCGCCATTAAGGCTTGAAGATTGAAAGTTTTCTAAGTATCTCAAATCTGGAAGAACAAAGTGTTATATGCGCCTAAGAGGGATGGATGACTCGAAATTTTCTTAAGGCATAAATTGGAAGCTCCATATATGATATGCGCCCTTAAAAGTGAAATGGAGTTTAGAATTTTTCTAAGTGTCAAAAGTGGAAGCTTCATGCCTAAAATGTGCCCCTCTTTGGAGAGTGAACTTAAAATTTTTCTAAGTTATGAAATTGGAAGCTCAGGGTATAATTTGCGCCTGGCTAGGAGAAGGTTGAAATATATTCTAAGTCTGAAAGTCAACCTCCTGTATGCGCCTGGACTTGCCTGTAGGGCCTTGAAGAATACCAAGTGCCAATACTTAGAAGACCTCATGTGCGCCCTTGAGCATTGAAGAGTAGAAATTTCCTCTAAGTGTTGGAATTGAGAGCACAGAGGGTGATATGCGCCCCACTTCAAGAAAGAAATAAATGAATTTTTTCCAAGGCTTAGAAAAATGAAAGCAGGCCATGCCATATGCACCTTAGCTGGAATGGAAAGGAGTGGAAGCTGAAAAATCAACTAAGGCGTGTAAACTCCAACCTCACCCCTCTATATGCGCCTTAAGCAAAAAGAAGAAAGTGAGTATGAAAATATTCTAAGTGATAAAATAAAAGCTCGACCTCCAAAATGCGCCCGAGCTGAAGAAGGAATTGATGAAAATATTCTAAGGCAAACGAATTAAAAGCTTAGCATGGTAAATGCGCCCTTGTCTGGCACACAAATTGAATGCTCTATGTGTCATTTACGCCTGGGGATTAAAATTGAAAGAAGGACTTATGATTTGCGCCCAAAGCTTCAACTCTTCATTTGCGCCTGGAGGAGTTAAGAGAATAAATTAAAAGTTGGAGGAGGATATCGAAATTAGAAGCAGGCACCCTTGTTTGCGCCTTGAAGATGGAGGAATTGAAAAGATTCTAAAACTTGATGGAGACTACCTTATATGCGCCCCTACTTCAAAGAAATATTGAATGTCGAAATTAAAAGTAGACTATGACCTTTGCGCCTCAGCAGCTTAAGATTAATGGAAAATATCATAAGGCAAGTGAATTAAAAAGCTTCAGCTATCAAATGCGCCTTGACTTGTGGAGAGGCTGGAGAAAAGGTTAGCAAAATTTCAAGTAATCGAAAATGAGACCTAAAGGGATTGAATGCGCCCAAGTGTGTAAGGTGGAGACTTGAATAAAAAAAAAAATTTCCTAAGGCGTGCTAAAGTTGAGTATTCTTCTTCAGGTGCAATATGCGCCAAAGGTGGTGAGGTAAAATATTAAGGTGGTAAATAAAAAATTTCTCTAAAGCAAATTGAATATTCCTCACCAAGTCTAAAATGCGCCCAAGTGCATGAAGTGTGAAATAAAATTACTAAAGGCGTTGGAAGGATAATGAAAAATAAGGTGTGCTAGGCGTTGATAATGTTCTCCATGATATATGAAGTGCGCCTAGAATTTAAGATGGAGAATATTGCCAGGAGATGAGTAAGAATATTTCAAGGCGTTGGAAAATTTTGAAATTTAAAATACCTCCTATCAAAGGCGCCTAGGCTTGAGTAATGAAGTGGTAAAATTTATTTTCCTAAGTATTGATATTTAAATATCACCTTATGAAAAATATGTCTAGCTTGGAGGGGTAATGAAATTCTCTCAAGAGTGAATAAAATTGGCTGTGGATATGACAGAATGTACCGGCTTCGTGAGATGGAAGAGAATTTTCAAGTTAGAGCAACAAGAAATGTTCACAGATGAAGAAATGGATTAAATTTGCTAAAAAAATTATTTTCTGAGGTTCAAAATTCAAAAAATTAAATGAACCCGTTCGTTGGGTGCCCATGAGTTCGACGCATTCTTAAGGAAATTTTCTTCTGGGTATTGTTGATTATCGATGAGGAATGGATTTTGAGGTCTTCCACAGCTTGTCAGGGATTTCAAGGTGAAGATTTTAAATGGGCACCAGGATGATGAATTTCCTAAGGGAAATTTGAAAAAATTTCTAAGGCAAGGAATAAATGATGTTGTTGAAGATAAAATGCCTCGGCAGATGAATTTGAAAATGATCGCCTAGATAATTTTTGATCAAATTCCTGATGGAAGAATTTCTTCTCGAGTCTGAGTTGGATGAAATATCAGAGTGAAGTGCGCCAGGCAAAATGCAAGATGAGTTGCAAATTTGGCTAAGGCATGAAGAATTTGAACGTGAAGTTGGCTAAGGAAAAATGATGAGCCCTTGAAGATCAAAGCGTGAAAATCAGGTAAGTAAGGTGAATTTATATTATGATGTGTTCTAATGCTCTTCTCCTTGCTTGTTTTGCAGGATGAACATGGAGGCCAGAGCATGATGACTTGAAGCGGTGAAGCACGATGATATTGCAATCTTCAGAGGAAGACAAAGTTATGAGTTTCACATGAAGGGAGAAAGTTACGAAAAATGGCTAAGTGTTGAGACTTAGCGACAAAACTCAAGATGGAGAAAAGAGTGGAAGTTCGAGCAGGGTCGAAGAACAACGTCAAGAAGAAGATCAAGAGCAGTTGAACTCCAGATTCTACCTAATTTTATTATCTGAGGAGGCAATCTTAGAGACTCTTTTACCCTCCTCCAAGCGATCAACAGAATTGGCTGAACGCGAAAAATCAGGAACAATGTGAACGCGTTTCGAGACTGGAATCTTCTAGAAGGTGGTGGCCATTGGCTCATTTATTGCCCCACTCTCCATTATGGCGGTTTTAGGGCGAATCTTGTTTAGGGCTGAGGTGGCACGATCCGGCCATCCAACCGATTGTAATCTAAGCCGTCCATTGGACTTGGCCAGCTATATAAAGGGGGTCCCCCTCATTTGTATATTCATGAGAAGTAGAATTAGAGTAGAAGTTAGAATAGAGAGACAAATTAGAAGTAGCTTAGTATAGATTGATAGAGTAGTTGAAGAAGGAAAGTTTTTCCTTAAAACTTTGTAAGAAATTGTTGTGAACACTCTCCCAATAAAGAATTTTCATTGATGATGAATTTCGTCTTTGTTGTGAGTTAGCTAAAAGTTTCTTCGTCCTTCGATTCAAGTAGTGACTTAAAGTAGAATAAGTTTCATTTCATGCAAGCAGTATATATATTGTGGAATGTGGTCTTCAATTTGAGCAAACTTCGTCTATCCATACCACTAGTGTGTTTGCTGATGGTGAATGTGCCTTGTGTGGTCAACTGGAATATCATGTACTTAACTTCGATCATGATTTGTATGTTTATATGCGTCGTTGTGATGGTATTTTCATGCTAAGTTGTGATTTGAATAACTTGAGCTACTCCTTTGAAGATTGCACCGGTTCAGTGGAAGCTGTCCGAAGCGAGGCAAAGCAAAGCCTGGTTGAAGCTTGTGAGGATTGATCGCCATGTCCCACGCCTTAGAATAGATTTAGACTCTCTAAACCTTACACCATTTCAATTCAGAACTTTCTGATTAAAATAGGAAACCCGCGCTTCATAGACAAACCCTGCGAGCATTTGAATTCCTTTCTCCGCTGCTAAACAATTCCGTAAGTCCCCTTGAAATACCAGCAAATCACATCGAGCCAAACTGAGCCTATTCGCACTGAAAGAACCTTGGAGTTGAACACACGAACTTTCTTGCAATCTTAGCGTGCGGAATACTTTGTTCAAGAGAGAATAGGGAAGCCGTTGGCAACTTTATTCTGCGTTGGTGCGGTCACGAAAAACACATCAACAAGCAACAAACTTCAGAGCAAATTCGAATTCTTCAACTGTGAAAAACAAGTGAGAAACTTCTCAATTTTATAGCCAAAAATCAAATTCTAGAAGGAGCCAATTATAGCCAATACATTTAATTTCCACTACTCCACTTCAAAAATTCGAATTTTCCCTCTCTGGTATTTCTGACACTTGTCTCTCGACGTCAGGAATCTTGCTCTTCTAGAAGCTCAACTTTGACTGGCATCTTTAATTTACTTTCGAAAATTTTAATTTAAATTCATCCTTTTAATTCACCAACCGAAGCTTTGTCACTTGAATTAGAACTTTACTTCTCTTCAGCTCTGGAAAATTTACTTGTGAAAAACTGGATTAAAATCATCTAGGCAACTCACTTTAAATTCGTTGTCCGGAGAAATTCATCTTGAAAGCTCATTTTATTCACTTTGCCTTAGAAAATTTTAAATTATCCCTTAGGAAAATTTCACAGTTTGAGCACTAATTGAATTCTTCACTGAAAAAGTGTCGGCGAAGTGCGGAAGACATGGAAATCCATCTATCATCACAAATGTTCAGTACCCAGAAGAAAATTTTCTCCAGAACGCGATGAATCCATGGGTGCCCAACGAACGGGTTCATTTAATCCTTTAAATTTTGAACCTTAGAAAAAATATTATTCCACCAGTTTAAATTCATTCTTCATCTGTGATCATCCTGTGTTCTGACTTGAGAAATTTTTGAATCATCTTGCATTGCCATCATCTGACTTCATCACCGTGAAGTTTGCTCGCGCTCTAAGAAGAATTTCCATCACCTTGATCTCTAGGCGTATTTTCTAAGGAAGAGAATACTTTGCCTTAGAGAAAAAAAAATTTAAATCACCTTGCACTTTGAAAATTTGCCTTAGAAAATTTTATTCGTTCACCAGTGGTGGAAATTTCATCAACTTCACTTAGAAAAAATTTTATTCATGAAGGCGCCTAGCACATTTTATTTCTCACTCACCACTTTGCATTTTACTTCACACTTGAAAGGCATTTTATTTAAAGCTCCAACGCCTTAGGAAAAAAATTTCATCACAACATCTTTTATCTCACTTCACATTCTAGGCGCATAGCATACTTGAAGAAAATTTAAAACCACGACTAGCATTTTGTTTTCACCACTTCACACGCCTTGGGAAAAATTCTCTAACACCTTATAACACTCATCACCCTGGGCGCATATAGCACTTGGAGGAAAATGCGCCTAGCATTTATCTTGCTTTGACCACGCCTTGGAGTATTCACTTACCTTTTACCTCATTTGCCACCCTTCATTTACTTTTACCACCTCCAACTTGGGCGCATTTGAGCTAGGCAAGAGGATGACTCTTCAGCTTCCCTTTTTTGTCTTCACTTGACCCCATTTGGGCGCATTTAGGCATGGGAGGAGGACGAAATTTGTTGACTTGTTGACTTCTCTCCTTCTTGGGCACATTTGAACATATGTGGTGGATGAAATTTCCCACGCCTAGCCTGTGACCCTTCACCTTCTTAGTTTTTGTCTTGACATGGCTTGTTTTGGGCGCATTTCCACCTAGGAGGAGGATGAAAAACGTTGACCACTTTGACTTCTCTTTTGGGTGCATTTTGCCATGCTTGAAGGATGGGCGCATTTAGGGGGGTGAGGAGGACGAACTCAACACTTGAAAATTTTTGCTATTCAACCTTCAAGGTGGGCGCATTTTGGCCTAGCTACTGGATGAAAATTGTTGACTTTCTTTGACCTTTTGTATTTTGGGCGCATTTTGGCCTTGGTGAAGGATGGGCACATTTTACCCCTTGAGCAAGATGAAATTTTGCCTTAGAATATTTTCATGCTTTCTACAGTTTCCCTTGGGCACATTTGAGCTAGGCAGGAGGATGAGAAATGTTGACTTTCTTTGACTTTCCTGAACTTTGGCGCATTTCACCTGGTGAGCAGGACGAGCTTTCATACTTAAAATTTTTTTATCACGTCTTCATCAACTTGGGCGCATTTTGCCATGGCTGCAGGATGAAGTTCCAGACTTAGAAAAAAAAATTCTCATTTTCGCCAGTTTATCCATGCCCTGCTATTTATAGTAAGCCCTCTGATTTTTGCATCTCTGAAGCTCAGAATGATTTGAAATTTTAAACACTACATCCTCTCGACCTTGTCACCTCGTTGACACTGCTATTTTTAGTTGGCCTACTATTTTTAGCCCATTTTTTAAGGTGATTTGCTATAAATAGTAACTACTTGCTTCTGATAGCTCCACTGCTCCGATTAACTTGAAATTTGAATGAGGCACTCCTCACCACGTGACCTGTCTGTCGACATCAATGCATGCACGACTTGCTATTTTTAGCTTTGTTTCCAAATTGACTTACTATAAATAGTAAGTGCTCCATTTGACTTGAAATTTTACGTGGATAAGCTTGAAGGATGTTGATCATTGGTTTACACCAATTTTGAAAATTGACTTTTGCCCCTCTTTTGGTCGAAGTTGGAAACCCTAATTTGCATTGCATGCGTATCAAATGATCTCTGTTTGTCTTCGTTTCTGCTGCATTGCGATCAGCTCATGATTCTGAACTGCTGGGAGGCGGCTGCCGAGACACACCTGCTAAAAATAGTAAGTTCTTTACTGAGTGATTATCTCCGTTTGCATGTCATACCATTGCGAAGCTCTCGAAAAACCCACCAGGAATCATCTGACATGCAAAAGAAACCCTGACATGCAAACCCTAAAATTAGCCTCGGAAGACTGAATTTTGAAAGTCATTATCTCGCTTTGCATGTTATAATGTCGCGAAGGTCTCGAAAAACCCAGAAGGAATATCCAGACATGCAAAGAAAAACTCTATATCTGAGTCCTGAAATTTGTCCCGGAAGCTGGACTGCTAAAAATAGTAAGTTGTCTGTTTCAGCTCAAATTTTGCACGCAAGTGACTTGATGTGTTTTGGACGCAATGTGATTGTCGGAATCTCAAAAATGCTAACAGATTGCCTGTAATTGCACACTTACTAAAAATAGTAAGTACCTCAGAATCTAATGAAAATTTGTTGAGAGCCTGCTAGAAACATACTGACAACAATGTTAAGCTCTGTTTTCAATTTATTCACTTCGTTCACCCTTGGACTGACCAAGAAAGATGAAACCCTAATTTTCAGACTTGGTCAATTTTATGCTTAAGCTCAGTGACGGGCACAATCCCCGAAAGGCAGACATCAAAAAAGAGACAGAGAAAGAGAGAGGGAGAAACCCAAGCCAAAAGACCAGAATGGAGCAAAAAATAAAGGGGTCCCCATCTTGAATGGGGCGATGTGTGAAAAGGTCACAACAATATGGTTGATGATAAGGACTTGGTCATGTTGGCACTCAATGATCTTCCTCAATCTTGGGAGCCATTTATCCAAGGTATCAGTGGGAGATCAAAGCTACCTAAGTTTGATCGTCTTAGGGCAGATTGTATTCAAGAGGAATCAAGATTGGCTGCGAGAGGCAATGGGCAAAGTTCTACCAATGAAGACATTCATGTACTTGCTACTCATTTTTCAAAGAAGAAAGGAAGAGAAGGGAAGAAATGCAACTTCAAGAGGAACAGAGAAAAAAGATTAGATGGTGCTCCTGCATCTAAGAAGAAAAAGGATCTCTCCCATATACAGTGCTTAAGATGTGACAAGTTTGGTCACTATGTGAAAGATTGTCCAACTAGACCACAACAGCATGCGTCTATTGTGGATGTGGGTGAGATCTCTCCTCAAAAGGATTCAAGTGGATTTCTATTCTATTCTGCCCTATCAAGCAATGTTCCAACAAATAGCAACACTTGGTTGATTGATAGTGGTGCCTCTCGTCACATTACTAGTTTTAGAGAACACCTTTCAAATTTGGTGGAAAGAGATGCAAGCATTCAAGTCATAATTGGAGATGATACATGCTATTCGGTGAAAGGTGTTGGAACCTCCTCTCTTCACTTAGATTCTGGCAATCTCTCTTCAGTTGAGCGATGTGTTATTTGTACCAGGCATCAAGAGAAACCTTGTTTCAATTTCAGCTTTGGAGGACAAGGGATATCAAGTTGCATTCTCTGAAGGAAAAGTTCTTGCATGGCCAAAGAACTCTAGCATCAAGACAGCCCAAGTGATTGGTGTTCGGCAAGAGAGTCTCTATAGACTTTCCACTCATCCTATGCAGGCCTTGTTGCATGATTCCAGCAGTTCATGTGAGCTTTGGCACAAAAGACTTGCTCACCTTCATTTCAAAGCACTCCCATCCATGGAGAAGATGGTCATTGGCCTTCCTAAACTCAACCAGGAGCATGAAGGTACTTGTCGAGGATGCGCACTGAGTAAGAATACTAAAGGACCTTTTCATAGTAGTGAAAGTAGATCTAAATGCATTCTAGATCTTGTTCATTCTGATTTGTGTGGTCCAATGTTTGTTACTTCTTTGAGTGGTTTCTTGTATTATGCAATTTTCATTGATGACTACTCTAGAAAGACTTGGATTTATTTCTTAAAGACTAAAGAATATGAAGAGGTACTTGAGAGATTCAAAGAATTTAAGGCTCAAGTAGAGAACTTGTCCGGGAAGAGAATCAAAGTTCTGAGATCTAACAACGGAGGAGAATACATCTCTGAAGGCTTCCGTAACTTGTGTATCGAAGCTGGGATTAAGAGGGAGTTTTGTGTCCCTTACAATCCACAGCAAAACGGTGTTGCAGAAAGGAAGAACAGATCCATTGTAGAAGCAACTAAAGCCATGATCCATGATCAAGACTTGCAAACCTTTCTTTGGGCTGAAGCATCTAGAACAACTGTGTATGTTCAGAATCGGAAACCTCACCGTATTTTGGAGAACATGACTCCTGAAGAAGCCTTCACAAGTGTGAAGCCTGAAGTCAAACATTTGAGAATCTTTGGTTGTCCTGTGTATGTTCATGTTCCTAAAGATAAAAGGACTAGGTTGGAACCATCTGGCAAGAAGGGAATATTTGTGGGCTACAGTGAATCTTCAAAAGCCTACAAGATTTACATTCCAAGTCAGTAACTGATAGAGATCAGCAAGGATGTTACATCTAAAGAAGATGTTGCATTCAAGAGATCTAAAGGCTCTCTCATGGAGATAGATAATGAAGACCAAGAGACTCCTCAGGACATGGAAGTTGACCATACTCCTGAGATTCAGAGGGAATCTACTGAACCAGAAGAAGATGGTGATCCAGTGGATCCTTTGGAACCAACTGATGGGCCGAGAGACATTGTTAATGGTCGAAAGAGACCTCTATGGGCTAGGCAAACAATGCAAGAGGCAGAAAAGTTTGCAGCCCCTAGAGGAACATTCAGAGAAAGCAAAAGACCACAAAAGTTTCCAAGCTATGTTGCATTAATGAGTCAAATGATTGAATTTGAGCCTTCCAGTGTTAAGGAAGCTTCAAGTCAGCAAGTATGGAGAGATGCTATGGCTGAAGAATATCAATCTATCCTAAAGAACAATGTTTGGGACATTGTACCTAGACCGGAAGGGAAATTTGTTGTATCTTCTAGGTGGCTTTTCAAGATCAAGCATGCGGCCGATGGAAGAATTGAGAAGTACAAGGCTAGATTTGTGGCTAGAGGATTCTCTCGGAAAGATGGAATAGATTATGAAGAAACTTTTGCTCCAGTTGCTCGTTATACTTCCATCAGGACTATCATTGCTATTGCAGCAGCTAAAGGATGGAAGTTACACTAGATGGAAGTGAAGACAGCATTTCTTAATGGTGTAATTGAAGAAGTATACATTGAGCAACCTGATGGATTTGAAGTTCATGGGAAGGAGTCTCATGTATGTTGATTGAAGAAGGCTTTGTATGGCCTTAAGCACGCTCCTCGTGCTTGGTATGAGAGGATTGATCGATACCTGTTGAGCTTGGGCTTCTCCAAGAATGATGTTGATTCAAACCTGTACTTCAAGGTAATTAATGGTAAGGCATTGATCTTGGTTCTCTATGTTGATGATCTATTTCTTACAGGAGAAGAACACCTCATTATCAAATGCAAGGACTTAGCTTTTGAATTTGAGATGAGGGATCTTAGATACATGCATTACTTCCTTGGTCTAGAATGAGATCATTCTGAGTCAAGGGAAGTATACAATAGACATCTTGAAGAGATTTGGTATGATGGATTGCAAATCCATGTCTACACCTATGGAAACCAATTTTCAGAAGCTAAAAAGAGTCTGCAGCTAGTTCTGATTTGGTCGATCCTACTATGTACAGGCAGTTGATTGGATCGTTGATGTATTTAGTCAATACTAGACCAAATATTTGTTATGCAGTGAGTGCACTTAGTCAGTTCATGTGTGAACCAAGGCAAATACATCTAGTTGCAGCAAAGCATATCCTGAGATACTTGCGTGGCACAGTTGGGTATGGCTTGAGATATTTTTCTAGTGTGGACATAAAGCTGCAAGGATTTTATGATTCTAATTGGGCAGGGTGTGTAGCTGATTGAAAGAGCACCTCTAGATGTTGCTTTAGTTTGGGATCTACGATGATCTCCTAGTGTAGCAGGAAGCAGTCTTCAGTGGCACTAAGCATCGCAGAGGCTGAGTATATTGCAGCTTGTGTGGCAGCTCGAGAAGCAGTGTGGCTTCGGAAGCTCCTTGCAAGATTGTTGGGACAATCATTGGGGCCGACTGTCATTCATTGTGATAATCAAAGTTGTTTGAAGCTTTCTGTCAATCCAGTGTTTCATGACAGAACAAAACATGTTGAGATCAAATACCACTATATCAGAGATATGGTATTGAGGAAAGCCATCCAGTTGAGATATATTAGCACTGATGAGCAGATGGCTGATATTCTCACCAAGCCTCTCTCCAGAGTAAAGTTTGTGCACTTTCAAGACAAGCTTGGAATTGTGGAGAATGAAGCCCTAGCTGAGAGGGAGACTCGGCATTAGTGATCTTCTGTGATTTGCTTTAATGCATCTGTCTGTGTGAGAGAAATTTGAGGTGTAAGCCCTTGTTTAATGCATCTTTCTCTATGAGAGAAATTTGAGGTGAAATCCCTTGTTTCACCCTCTGGGAGTAGCCAAGGTGGATGTCATGTTGAGTGACTCCATGACAACATCACGTTGAGAGACTCCATGATGATTTCTTTGTACTTGTGTTTATCCACCCTCTGGGAGTAGCCATGGTGGACGTCATGATGAGATGACATCACGTTGAGTGACTCCGTGATGGACACTTGTGCACATGTTCTTTCCATATACATGGGAATAGCCATGATGGACAATATCACGTTGAGTGACTCCGTGATGAGCTCTTTCCACATATGGGCGTAGCCATTGTGGATGACAAGTTGAGAGACTCCATGACTTTGTATAGCTGGAAGTATTCCCCCCTAGCTAAGAGGGAGTGTTGATGTTGCAGCATCGGGCCTCAACTTCCAGCCCCGACTTATGAAGTTATAAATTAAATATAGCCTTATCCGCTATTTAATTTATTGGGTCGATATTAAGTGAAGAGGCACTTCACTTGGAGAACAATATAATATTTAATTATTGTTAAATAAATTTGTTTGAGGCCGACTTCTTATTTGCCACCTTTATGGAGTTACGACTTTTCATATGAGGTTGACTTCTTTCCTTGAAAGTGTTGATGTGTTTTTCGTGACCGCACCAACGCAGAATAAAGTCGCCAACGGCTACCCTATTCTCTCTTGATCAAAGTATTCCGCATGCTAAGATTGCAAGAAAGTTCATGCGTTCAACTCCAAGGTTCTTTAAGTGCGAATAGGCTCAGTTTGGCTCGATGTGATTTGCTGGTATTTCAAGGGGACTTACGGAATTGTTCGGCAGCAGAGAAAGGAATTCAAATGTTGAAAGAATGTCTATGGAGTTAGGGTTTGAGAAAGAAGCTGAATTGAAATGAGGGTAAGTTTAAGAGAGTCTAAATCTATTCTAAAGTAGCGGGATATGGAGCTCAACTTCAGCAAACTTCTAACCGGACTTCGCTTTGCCTCGCATTGGACGGCTTCCAGTCGGTGCAATCTTCAAGGGAGATGACTAAAGATGTTCAAACCACCACTTGACATAAGATACCATCACAACGACGCATACCATTATTCAAACTGTGATTGAAGTTAAGTGCATGATATTCCAGTTGACCACACAAGGCGCATTCACCATCAGCAAATACACTAGTGGTATGGATAGACGAAGTTGCTTAGATCGAACACCACATTCCACAGTTAACATCTACTTGCATGAAAATGAAATTTATGCTACTCTACGCTACTTGAAGTAGAAGGGATGAAGAAACCTCGCTAGCTATCAATAACAAAGACGAATTTCACCATCAATGAAAGATCTTTTATTATGAAAGTTTTACACGACAATCTCTTACAAAAGTTTTCAAAGGAAAACTTTCCTTCTCCTCCAACTACACTATCAATCTACTTCTAAGCTACTTCTAAGTTGTCCCTCTACTCTAATTCTACTCTGATCTTCTCTACTGTCTACTAAGATACAAATGAGGGGGACTCCCCCTTTATATAGCTGGCCAAGTCCAACGGACAGCTCAGATTACAATCGGCTGAATGGCCCAGATCGTGCCACCTCAGCCCTAAACATGATTTGCCCTAAAAACCGCCACAAAGGAGAGTGGGGTAATAAATGCGTCATTAATGGCCACCACCCTTCTAGAAGATTCCCGTCTACGGACGCGTTCACACTGTTCTTGATCTTCGTACTCGGCCAATTCTGATGATCGCTTGGAGGAGGGTAAAAGAGACTTTAAGATTGCCACCTCGAGTAATAGAATTTGGTAGAATCTGGAGTCCGACCGCTCTTGATTTTCTCCTTGACCCTTGCTCGAACTTCCATTCTTGAATTTGAAGGACTTCTCAGTCTTGGACTTGATCATTTCCGCTTGCCATGGGTGCACATTGGATTCTTGAAGAGAAACTCCAACACTTAGCCATTTCTTGCAACTTTCCTTCAAAACTTTATCTTCCTCCGAAGGTCGTAATATCATCGTGCTTCACCACCTCCAAACATCGTGCTCTGGCCTCGACGTTCCTCCTGCAAAACAAGCGAGGAGAAGAGTATTAGAACACTTCATAACACAAATTCACCTTACTTACCCGATTTTTCTCGCTTTGATCTTCAAGGGCTCATCGTTTTTCCTTTGCCAACTTCACGTTCAAATTCTTCGTGCCTTAGCCAAATTTTCAACCCATCCTGCATTCTGCCTAGCGCACTTCACTCTGATATTTCATTCAACTTTGGCTTGATTTGATCAAAAATCATCTAGGCGATCGCCTTCACATTCATCTGCTAAGGCGTTTTATCTTCAACAGCATCATTTATTCCTTGCCTTAGAAAAATTTTCAAATTTCCCTTAGGAAATTCATCAACCTGGCGCCCATCAAAAATATTCACCCTAAAGGCCTCAACAAAGTGCAGAAGACTTCAAAATCCATTCCTGATCGACAATCATCAATACCCAGAAGAAAATTTCCTTCAGAACGTGCCAGACCCATGGGTGTACAACGAACGGGTTCATTTAATTTTTTTTTTTAATTTGGAACCTTAGAAAAATAATTTCTCATCAAATTTAATCCATTTCATCATCTGTGAACATTTCTTTGTGCTCTGACTTGAAAATCTTTTTCGACCCCGTGAAGTTAGCATTATCGGACTCCTCACCTGGCAATTTATTCATGTCTTAAGAAATTTCATCATCTTCCACGTCTAGGAGTAATTTCCTAAGGAAGAAAATACTTTGCCTTAGAAAATTTTCAAATCATTTAGCATTTTGAAAATTTTTCCTTAGGAAATTTTATTCATTTTCAATCCTTCTTGTGGTGAAAAAAAATCTTTTATTAATTTGCTCGGAAAATTTTAATGCCTTGATCACACTTGTATGTCAACGCCCAACACCATTCTCCATCCTTGGACGTTCTCAGAGCTCCTCAGAAGTGAAGGGCGCACTTGGGCCATCAAGCCTTCAGTTTTAACACTTTAAGCACAAAGGCGCATTTCACAGGGGCTACTTCAAGTTTCAATCATTCGAATCTTTTCAATTCACCTCCTACAGATCAAGGCGCATATAGGGGGTTTGGCTTCAAGTTTTATTCCTATCTTTGCTTAGGGCGCATTTTGGGGTCTCCACCTTCAATTTTGTTACTTGGGCGCATTTACTACTAGCAACTTTCAATTTAAGTGACTTGGGCGCATTTGACAGGTGCAACTTCCATTTTGTAGAACTTAGAAAAAATTCCAGCTTCATCTTTTGACCAAGGCGCATTTGAGTGCTGGAGCTTTCACTTTTAGGAAGGGCGCATATGATGGGTCCTACTTCCAATTTGAAACACTTGGGCAAAATTCTTATCATTCCAACCTTCTTGGGCGCATTTGACCTTAACAACTTCAAGTTTTACCCAAAGGCGCATATGGCATGTCTAGCTTTCATTTTGACACTTAGAAAATTTTTTGGACTCCACCTCCTCCTAAGGGCGCATTTCACCCCCTGAGGTTTCATTTTTGAACACTTAGAAACTTCTCAAGCTCTCCCTTTAAGGGCGCATTTGGGGGTCCTTACTTCCATTTTCAAAACACTTAGAAATTTTTTAGCCCCTCTTATTCTTAGCTAAGGCGCATTTGAGACCTCTTACCTCCAATTTCCCCTACGTAGAAAAATTTCTTCACTCCAAGCAAGCTGGGCGCATTTAGCCAGGGCTACTTCCAGTTTTAAACACTTAGAAATTTTTTAGCCCCTCTTAAAGTTCAAGGGCGCATTTTACCAGTGGAGCTTCCAGTTTGTGGCTTGGGCGCATTTAGACTATGCTACTTTCAATTTCCGAAACTTAGAACATTTTGAAGTCTCCTCCAATGTTGGGCGCATTTCACCCCTTCTACTCCAAGTTTTATGCCTTAGAACATTTCTTGGTCCTCTTCTCCAGTCTGGGCGCAAATGGAAGGGTCTCCTTCAAATTTCACAAAGTTAGAAGATTTTCCAAACTCCTTTCACTTCAAGGGCGCATCCAGAGGTAGCTACTTCCATTTTGCCACTCAAAAACCCTTTCCATCTCCTCTCCTAAGTTGGGCGCATTTGGAGGGTGGTACTTCCAATTTCGTACACTTAGAAAAATTTTCAATGCCACTTTCCCTCCAAGGGCGCATTTGACCCCCTGAGCATCAAGCTTTAAGCACTTAGAAGAATTTTCCATGCTCCTTCCTCCAGACTAAGGCGCATTTCAGCCTATGAGCTTCCATTTTTCAACTTGTAATATTTCAAGGGTCCACTCATGAGTCAAGGCGCAAATGAGGCAGGGAGCTTCAAGTTTGTGTGCCTTAGATAAATTTCAAGTGCCTTCTCTTCATCTTGGGCGCATTTGGAGGGTCAAGCCTTCATTTTTCAAACACTTCAAGAATTTTGATCCGTCTTTGGCCTTTTAAAGCAAGTTTTGATGCTGGACCTAAAAAATTATCAAACTTGGTGGATTTCTTGTCCTTTGCCGGATTTAGGGTGACCTTCTCCTACTAACCCTAATTTGCTGTTTTTAGAAAGTTTGCCAATTTTTGCATTCTAAGCCAATTCCAAGCTCCAAAAACGTTGGATTCTGCCTTGTTCTGAACCTCGGGAAGTGGTTGAGCTGTCGGGCCCTGATACCTGCATGCCCCTGCTATTTTTAGTAACCTG
>VDFB02009989.1:0-30233 GCA_007258455.2 Sequoia sempervirens
TAAAATAATCATCATCAAGGAATTTTGTACATTCCTTAATCCTAACATCATCAGTATTATTTATTCCAACAAGGCCAACTTTCCTCACCCTTAAAACCAACTATTGTAGCACTATTTATCTTGGTGGAGGGGGTATTCCCTATTGCATCTCTTCTTCTGATACCCAAATTATGTCATTAGAATCATCTTCATAATCCACCAAGCTAGCAGGTTCAACTCTTTGCTTCTTTTGAGGTGGTGGCTTTGGTGGTGATGAATGCCTAGGTGGGGAGTCAATTTCAACAATCTTAGGTCCCATCGACCTAGGGGAAGATAGTGCTAGAATATGTGATACTACAAGGGCTCTATGCTCCTCTTACTGAGAAGAGGTAGTGGTTGCATCCTTTCTCTTTACTTTATTCTTCCTTCTTGTAAAAATAATCAGTTTATGTTCTTTGGGAGGTTGATATGTTGGCCTTTCCTCCATAACAAGGATCTCTCCTCCACCTTGTTCTTCTTCAATAGGAGCTTTCCCTTTATCCTAAATTATCTTCTCACCTTTTAGGTTACCAACCACTGTCTCAAAATTTTGGAACAAATATTCTATTATCTGCATCTCATTGGGAATTTCAGTGAGAGCAGTGAATTCTAGATCCTTCTCCCTTATTTTCCTTTGCATTTTGTCAAAAGCTATCCACTTTTATTTTCTATCTTCTTGCTTTAAAAGATAAGAAATGTTCATGATCACATCCTCAAGGAAATGAAACTGATGGGTAAACTTGGAACTCCTATTTCTTATCTTTAACCAAGCCATAAAATCCTTAAGGATCATGGGTCCCTACTCCTACTCTCCTCATGCCCAAAGGCTTGAGTATGTCATTTATTTTTATCCCACCCTCCTTTGATAATCACAAAATCATAAAAGCGTGTATATGAAGGAAAAAAGGTTCCCTTTCCCTGATCCTTCAAATTTCTATTTTCCACATCTCCAAGCCACCACATCACTTCAAGAAATCCAACTCCTTTTGGCACATCCTTAGGTAACAAGTGGGGTGAGACAGATGTACCATATACTCTCAAAATTGTATAAATGGGATGAGGAATAATGTCTCCCTAGTTGTGATCAACACTTAATTTAGGTCTCTTGTCCTTGGGCCTCAAGAAATCATGCAAGGCCTTGGGAATCCTTGGCATGTTCATAATCATAACCCTCCTCAACTTGGAGGCAAATAGATTCTCAAAGACTACGTAATAAAAAAATTGTCATCCTTGTCCAGGAAAGTATTCCAACATTGGACAAGCAATTCCAAGTCACCCTCCATCCTTTCTAGTGTCATATTTGTACCAAAATAACTTGCACCCTTGAACAAAAGCATATGCATAAACAATGAGTACAAACTGAATTTAACACCAACCTCTCCCTTCTTCAACCTCACCAAACCTTCATGATTTCTTTCTGCAAGGTACCCTCCATAATCATATATTGTGCAATAATTGGGGTGGTGAATATATTCCTCCATGTACATCCAGGCCATGGGAATACCTATGACTGGGTCATAACCAATGATTTGGAAGATGGAATAGAAAGAGTCTTTTGAAAATAGGGCACAAAATAGCTAACTGGGTAGGGCTCCTTGTCCAATGGACCCAATGTAATCCTTCGGACCTCAATAGATGCTAGATATTTGGGTAATATTGAGATCTTAAATGAGTATCTAACCCTTTCATAGTCTTCCCTAAGAACTTTCTCATCAATTGGAACCATGTCCTCACTCCATTCTGTGAGCTTGAAAATTCCTACAATCTCTTCCCTTGTGACTTTGACCATGTCAACTCCATTGAAAGCTCTCATAGTCCTTGTGACTAGATCATAGTTGGCGGCCAATGTTTTCAATAATTCAACGTCCATATAGGAATTTGGCACAACTAACTTTCCCAAATCTAGATTCCATGGGTTGCTTACTGGAATACCATAGTTTCTATTCCCAAACCAACCACTGAACAATTTCCATCCAGTGAAAGGCAATGTAGCATCCCTAATTGCACTCTACTTGTCAATCAAGCCTTGTACAACATGTGCACCATGAAACAATGGATAACCCTTAGACTTTTTAGAGGTTGAGGGTTTTAATTACTTAGTCAAGTCTTGAACTATGGGTTTGAGAAGAATTTTTGAGCTAGAGGCTTCTCCTTTAGATGAGGATGATTTTACTTTAGGTATCATACCTATAGGGTTTATACAGGTTAGGGTTTCCTTCAACAAAATAAGGGTTTACATCTTGGGTATGGTTTGATACTCAGGAAATCATAATTTAACGACAATAATTGTCTGGACTGAACATTAAACCTTACAAAGAAATTCGATAGCTTTTTAACTTACTAGTTTCATAGTCACTTGAAAACCCTAACTTTGTCATCAAAGTAGCTTGAAAATCATAGCACGAGCTCCTTGAATGTGTCAAATGCTTTAAACAGTCTTCAATTATACTTTAAATCAATTTTTTATGGCTTTAAAGCTCATAATTCGGTAGCTCTGCATCTTGTCCGCCATTATAATTCACTCATGTGAACCAAAATGGCTCAATTGACCTTACATTCAATTTTGAATGTCGACCGTCGATTGTTCAATGAGATGGATTGATGAACGGTCAAGATTTAGTCAATAAAGTTTGAAAAAGTTGACTATAGCCCTCTAATGTTGTCGACCAATCAAAAACAAGCCGTGTAGACCCAAGATCCTAGTCATTCGTGGGCTCCACCATCTCTTTAGTGTTGAAGAAAAGTCCATGTGTTAGCTTCCCAGCTTCCCCATTGGTCTTAACCTATGTGCAACTTTCAATAACGGGGAGGCAGGGAAGGGCTCAGATTTAATCTAGAGTCTCAAACATGTGTGCACCTTACATCTCAAGCCTTCGGCAATGTGCATAAACCTTGAAAATAATGGATGACCCAGATTATAACATCTCACTCATTTGTAAAACACGTGCTTGAAAATCCCTTTTAGTAACATGGAATTTACCATCCATACCCCTACGCTGAAATATTTCATTAATATTTCCACCTTTATAATGTTCCTTCAATAGTTCAGATGACTCCACATGGCGCTCTCCCACTTCCCCTGTGAGAGACGAGAGACAGAGGTGGGTCCCCCATGAGATGGCAGGGAGCAGTCAAGATTGACACACATCATCCATCCTCGACCATCAATCTCTTCTAAATGGAGTGCTTGCTTCCTTTAAAGCCTGATAGATCCCACTGACAAAGGGACACTTGTCACCAGCTTGCCAGCCTATGAGAATATTTTAATGCATTAAAATCAGGTGGGAGTGTGGGGAACGGTCTAGATGAAGACACATCATTCAATATCCACTGTTGATTACTTTCAAATTGTCATTGGTTGACTTTGGAAGACATTGAGCCCGCCACTATAAGTGGACACTTGGCACTCACCCGCTAGCCCATAAGATTAATTTAATAGGAAATAAAACTAGGTGAGGGCGCAGGGAGCAGTCTAGATTTGATTGCATAGATCCGATGGTCCTTATGAAGCAGGGATTCTGCACATGCAAATTGTTAGTTCTTAAAAATGGGGCCACTGGTAGGGAAACGACGAATGAGGACATAAGGTATTAAGCTAAGACATTAGGCGAATGATGAAATATTAAACCTTGACTTAGGACCCAAGAGAATATTACAAGATTATGAACTTGCATAACATAAGACAATATTCTTTTAATAAAATGAAAGGTAACAACCAAGATCACAAGGCAAAAAGGGGTCGGTAATGAGATGGGTTAAAAGGCATGTCATGACTTGAATGACCTGGAACCAGTCATAGGAAGTCAACAACAAAACTTAACAATTGCAAAGGATTCAAACTTAGGATTTTTTGGAAAGGGTTTTAGCAACTCAAAAACCATAAGGCATGATAATAAGCAAAACCCTAAAACCCCAGGCCACTAGAACAACCAAATTTTGCAAAATTTTGAGTGGAACACATAGCCTTTTAGGGATTCCACAAAGAAGTTTCAGGGGTTAACATCTTCGGGTTGACCATTTATATCTCTATACACTTTTTAATTTTTCATGCTTTCATATTTGTTTGTACATATGCAGATGCATTAGGAGTTTTTGGTTAACTTTTTAAGGGGGAGCTAGTTCAGTTTGTATATAAGTTTGAGGGAGAGCACCCTTTTCCCTTGATGTCAAAGGGGAGAGATATTTGTGGAGAGGTGTTTTGTTTTGGCACATGTTGCCATCAATGACAAAGGGGGAGATTGTTGAAAGAATAAAGAAGGTTGTCATTAATGAGCTGTCATTGATGTCCACACTACATGATGGATGTCAAACTAGTATGAAGAATGATAGTAGAAGAGTTATTTTGCAAGAAGGTTTGATCCTCACATCAAAACAGTTAAGTACTTTTGCTAAGTTTCTACATTGGCAGATTCAACACACAATTCCCTTCAATAATTTGGTTTGCATTTGTTCGCCCATAAAAAATTACTTTTGTGATTCTAATATGTTGTTCATGGACATCAGTAGCATCTTAATCCAGAATTTTGGTTGATTTGGATAAGTGGTTCAAAGGTTGCAAGTAACAAAAGATCAACATATAAGGTTTACAAAAAATTTTGTGTAGTGGCTGCAACCTAACTAGTCTGCACTCCTTCATGGATTTGGGTTAGTTTTAGTGGTTTTGGGAGAATGTTAACAATTTTCAAAGAATTATATTTTGTAGTTGGCATGATATTTTGAGGTCTATGTATCTTATGGTGATGATCAGTTGGAGTATTTTTGCTTTTAGGTCCTATGCATGGTCGATCTGATGTATGTAAACTATTGTGGAGATTAAATAAGTGATGCGAATGGAAGAGGGAGTTAATATAGGTCCATGTCGACCTATATTGCATGTGTTTGGGTGTGAAGGAATTTTTTAATTTGAATTAGGTATCGACAAGGCATGTTTTGTATGATTTGGGGCTACATCTAATTAGTCCGACCTAATTGATGTTTGTGATGGAGTTTGGTATATATACAAGGTTGATTTGAGTAATTGTGATAAATAAAAAATGAATGCGTACATGATCCAAATGCAAGTAGTGATGCAAAATTTTAAAAAATTGAGCAAATAAGTTGTGAGTGTTGAGAAAAGGTGTGCAGATATAGAGCAGAGGAGATTTGTAATCTAAGTTGAATAAAGAGTATTATCAGTGTATTGAGCTTCAAAGGAATTGAATCTAACATATCTTAGATGCGCATTTTATTAGTTCAAATCTTGGTTGTGAAGCCACTTCTTTCTATCTTTCTTTTCTCTATGAATAGTGAGTTCACTTGGACAGTGAGTCCTCCTGGTAGTGAGCCTTTTTGTAATATCTTATAACTAGTTATAACATATTGTGATTTAATCCTCACCGTGGTTTTTCCCTTTTTGGGTTTTCCACGTAAAAATATTGTTGTTCATGTTTTGTGTGTTATGGCTTGTTCATGCTTTCATTCCTCACAACTGTTAAGTATGCTTTGGTAATTGGATGGTTTAATAGAATATTGATTCACCCCCCCTCTTCTAGTATTTTGAGTGTTCAACAATCCCCACATTCAACAACTAGCTTCAGGCAACATCAAACGGTTGCAACAACATCCAAATCACTCAACCAAGAAATTATGAATTGAAACCATAGAGAGAGCACATTTCAAAGTTCTCTAGCACAAGAAATAATAGGAATTCATAAATGACATGTTGATTTTATTGATTAAATTTTCTAAGAGCTTGCAACAACAGTTTAATGAGTTAAGCAATGAACAATAAATCATCTACATGCATGTTTTTTTCCTCCAACCTTCAAAAATCTACAACAAGATGCCTCCAATCAACTATAACAATAGAAAAACCACTTCTAATTCCTCTTGACTTCACAAACGATTCATTTACAAAAACTTATGTTTTCCTATATTTCCTTCTACAAGACCCCTCCTTTGTTGGGTCTTGATTTTTCTAGGCATGCTTGCAACATTACTACCTCTTTTCCTTCTTCTTATAGGCCTCCAAGATTCTCCAAAAACTCATCATTCATTACCTGGCAAGAAATTTAAAATTCTTTGCTAAATTGGACTACATCATGCCACTTCTCTACCTCTAGGCACCTAGATTCCTCCTAGCTGAACATTTAAATGTCAAATTCAATTTACAAGAGTTTCAAATGCCAAAAATGGCCTCCTTTATCCTGAGCATGGAGCTTCATGCAACTCCCAAAATTTAATGAGTTTCAATTTCTAGCACCTCCATTCTCGGTTTGAATTAAACTCAAATTCAACCCGGATGACCTCAATTTTGAGGAATTTGAAATAAAATGAAATTCATGCCTGCAAGGCGCAACCAACAAGCCAAAAAAAGAAAAACAAAGGAACAAAAATTAAATATTTTTAGTGTGTAGGATTGCTTGTGCACCTGGATGCTCTTGCATCAAACACTCAGAGTAAGTGAAATGTTTCATGAGTTGGAACTCATAAACATTTGAAAGGCATGTGTTTGTTCTTCATCTATCTTTCTACCTTATCTTCTTAATTTTTATTTTTCTTGACCCTACTTTGAAATTTCCTATCTCTTCCATCTTTCATCCTTCCTCTCTTTCTTCCCCTCATGAAACTCATTTGGTGACACCATATTTTGTATTCCCATTCCACTTTATCATCCTCAACACCTACATAAAATAAACACTAACAAATTCATGGGAATCAATGAATCCCATATGGACATCCTTCTCAATTGTTTCTCCTTCATCCTTTTGTTCCTATATGTCAACAAAATTCATCATACCTCTTTGTACTTCAACCTTTAACCTGTTAATTCTACACCTAACCATCTTTTGCATCTCACTTTCTTTCACCATTTCATCAAAATACAAATTATCCTCAACATCAACATCAATATTTTTTGCAAAATCATCAAATTCCCTTATTTTCTCCTCTTTCCCTACTAGTGTAACACTCATTTTAGTATTCTCATATCCATTCATATTAACCATTATTTTCTCATGTGAACTAATTTATTTTTTATTATCAAAGAACTCTAAAAATTGTAACTTTACCTCATTTTCAACTGCATCACTTGCTATCAATGCTATCTACTCCTTTCAAACTGCTGCAATTTGGATTAGTGAGTTATCTTCTTCATTTGTTGTTGCTCCTTCAATTTTCTCATTTTTCTTCCTTTACATGTTTTCTTCTTCAAATTGTTGCCCCAAACCTTTCAATGTTTCCATGTCCTTCTATGGACCAATCTTTGCAACAACTTCACTTCTTTTTACCTCAATAACTTCATTGTTACTCACTACAACAATGTTATCTTTTGTGTTTTCTTGCTTCTCTACCCCTTCCCCAACTTTTTATTCTTCATTGTTTGCTACAATCTTGTTCTTTTCTTCTTCTTTAGCACCATATGCATGATATTCTACATCTTCTACAATTTCATTTTCTTCTCTTTCATGTAAATCTTCATTAACATATTTAAATGATACCTCTTTTGTTGCTGATGTATCCTTCTTGTTTTCACCACTTTCTTTGTCTTTTCCCAATCCTACAAACAAAAAATCTTTAGATAAAACATAATCATCAAAATTACTATTAATTTTATGGTCCATAGTGACCATTTGATCCTCTTTCTTCTTCCATTCTTTCTTCATGCCTTTCTTTTTTTCTTCCTTTTTGTCAACTATAACTGTGTGAACTGCTCCCACATGTCTTTCTCTCCATGCCCTTTCCATCATAGGGTTGCAATGTTGCACTTTCTCATTCTTCTTTTTGATGTCCTCTTTTCCAAACCTTTTCTTTTTCTCCTTCTCTTCACTATCCTCTTTCAAGAGGATGTTCTTTTCACATTTCTTTTTACCCATTTCACACTTTCTTTTAGCCTCCTCAAGTTCTCTTCTCTACTCCATCTCTATCATGTCCAATCTAGCCTCAATCTTCTTTAATTCTCCAATAAGCCATTTTGTAAACCTCTCTTATTTCCACTCTTCCATAGGTAAAATCCTCACAATCCTTCTAATGACACATCTTGTCCTCTTTTTTGAAGACATCTTCAGAAACTCGCAAGTCCCTCTATAGTTACAAGTACTCCTTGCAACAATCTCTCTCTATTCAGGGTATCAACCCTCTATAAAAAAAATTCTCACAACACACTACCCTCTACCCAACAAAGACTTTGGAAGATGCTTCCTCTACTCAATCTCTCTCAAAGGAGGAACTCTACACCTTCTACCTAACTTTATCTCTATTGGAGGATAGTAGTCACAAACCATCTTTCATACCCGCAAGAAACAAACTCTCTCACAACTCTCTCTTGTTGCTTCACCACTCTTCACCCACAATTCATAGTGCATACTTTGTACTCTCAAGACCTCTTTGCTCTAATACCATTTAATGCAAGATAACTACCTCAAGACACCAAAAATAAGAGATAGATATAGCAGCCCCATAAATTAAAATTCAAACAACTCTAAAACTGCACTCAAAACTCATGGTAAACCTCTTTTTGAAAATTATTTTGAACCATCAAAAGAATTCCTTTCCAACTGAAAAATTAGATAATGAAATTTACCACATTCATCTTCAAGAAAGTAAGTATCTAATGATTTTTACCCCATCAATACCCTTCTAATTTTATAGTTGGAAACTCAGAAAACCCATAAATCCCCACATTCAATAACTAGCTTTAGGCAACATCAAATAGTTGCAACAACACCCAAATCACTCAACCAAGAAATTATGAATTGAAACCATAGAGAGAGCACATTCCAAAGTTCTCTAGTAGAGGAAATAATAGGAATTCAAAAATAACATGTTGGTTTTATTGATTAAATTTTCCAAGAGCTTACAACAACAGTTTAATGAGTTAAACAATGAACAAGAAATCATCTACATGCATGTTTGTTGCCTCCAACCTTCGAAAATATGCAACAATACACCTCCAATCAACTATAACATCAAAACCACTTCTAACTCCTCTTGACTTCACCAACAATTCATTTACAAAAAAATGTGTTGTTCCTCTATTTCCTTCTACAGGAACCCTCCTCTCTATTGGGTGTGGATTTTTTCAAGCATGCTTATAGCATTACTACCTCTTTTCCTTTTTCCTATGGTCCTTCAATATTCTCTAGCAACTCCTCATTCATTACTTGGCAAGAAATTTAAAATTCTTTGCTAAATTGGACTCCATCATGCCACTTCTCCACCTCTAGGTGCCTAGATTCCTCCTAATTGAACATTTAAATGGAAAATTCAATTTACAAGAGGAGTTTCAAATGCCAAAAGTGACCTCCTCTATCTTGAGCATGGGGCTTCATGCAACTCCCAAAATTTAATGAATTTTAATTTCCAACACCTCTATTCTCAATTTGAATTAAATTCAAATTCAACCAGGATGACCTCAATTTTAAGGAATTTGAAATGCAAATGGGGGAATAGATAATCACAACTGTAATCATGTATTTATGATTTTTCCACAACCCATAGATTTTTGAATCTCCACTAATTTAGATATCCATCAAAGGATGTAGGTGTAAAGGCGGGGAATAACACAAAAGTGTTGTTGGTAATAGGTAAGAAATTTCTTAGAGAAGCTAAGAAAGAATGTGTATGTTTTGGGCTTGTACCAAAGCTTGCTTGAGTTTAAAGTGCAAAATTAGTAGAAGAAATGTCATGCAAATTTATAGATATAGTTTTCCAAACAATGTGGCTTACATGCTAACATCATAGGACAATGATGAAGTAAAGACACAAGTTTGAGAATTGCTTACAAAAGTGTCAATCAAAGTGATGACAAAAAAGATGGAGAGTTACTTGCAAAAGTGACAATCAATGAAATTTTAATCCCATGTATGATACTAAGTTTATGAGACACTTTGGAGGATGATATGGAGGAAGTTAAACACTCAAATGCAGTTTTAGTTTGGTATATCATCTCAAACAAATGGTGAAATAGAGGTGGTTAATAGAAGCCTTGGGAACATATTGTGATGTTAGTGGGAGGGAATCTTGGACTATGGGACTTAGTCTTGCATAAGTGGAATTCACTTATAACAATTTAATGAACTAAAGCACTAGAAGGACCCCATTCTAGATTGTTTTTGGGTAGAGTCCAAGAGAAGTCACTAAATTGCATGATATCCAAGGAGTGAAGGGAGAAGAACATAAGGAAGATTTTATGAAATATATGTATGATGTGTATAGAAAAGTGTGTATGTAATTGGAGAAGAATAACGTAGAGTATAAGCAATGCATAAATATCAAATGAAAAGAACTAGAATTTTGGGTTGGTGACATAGTCTTGGTGTACCTTTGAAAGGAGATATTCTTATAAATAACATGCATAATAAGTTGAAACATAATAAAATTAAGCCATGCAAAGTCTTGCAGAAATTTATAACGAATACATACGAGATAGAGTTTCCAAATGGAATAGATATATCACCTATCATCAACATCACAAACTTGTACCCTTGCATTGAGGGATAACTTGATGAAAGAAATGACAATAAATTCTAGAGAGGTGGATTGGAGATAATAATTAACTAAAAGAAAATGTGAGGAGACATTGAGTAGATGGAGTTAAACTTATAATATGCTAAGCACATTCAAATTTGTAAAATATAATAAATCAACCATAGACCAAATAAAATGTGCAAACCATGAGCTCTTCATGAGCAAGAGCTCATGGTTCATTTTACTTACCTGAGATTTATGATGTTATAGAATCCAAGTTCGCATACAATTTGCATCAACCAAAAATAGATTACAAGAACAAGTGGTTCATGAAAGGTGTAGTGTGATTAGAATAAAGGATTGGTCTCGTGCAAAAGTAAGACTTTACACAAAAGATATAGCTTGTGCACTCAATACAACTGAATTGGATGAGGTTGCTTTAGTGGATGGGAGTTTTGTGTCTAAGTTGGGTGTTGCAAGGTTTTACACAATGGAGTAGCTTGCAAGTTGGAATACTTGCTAAGCTAGTGTAAGTCACACACACTTGTATAAGGAAAGATGAAGCGATGTGAAATGAATAGATGGTTTTTGAAGAAGATGAACCATTCAAACTTTTATAACCATTTGTGTGACTTTAAGTACTAGAGTCGAATGCATTGAAGAGGTCAGTAAATAGAGATTAAGTCACCAAATCATTGAAGATTGGATTTGAAAACTAGCATATGTATGATGGAGCCAAGTCAAAGACAAGAAATTTTGTTATTTCAACTAGTGTGTGTGTGTGTGTGTGTGAAGATATCTCATTAAGGACCATTGTAATATTTCTTTTAAAATTTAAATAATATTTAGTAATTTATGCCTTTTTTGTATATTTCCTTATTTTATGTTTAATTATGATATTTTTGTGTTAACTCTAAGGATTGGATGGTTTAAGGATTCCCTTCATTAAGATCCATAATCACAACTTCATCACTCTCCTTGTTTAAACCCCTAGGATATTGAGACAATGAGTATTGGAAATGACTAAAGATAGTAGGCAACCATATAGAAGATGACCTAAATGATTATGCAAGTAGGTAATACAATAATAAATGCTTTAATTATGTGAATGGATATATCTTGAATGATCTTATAATATTTTTGGATGATCTAAAAATGAAAATTTAAGGTCAATCCTTAAATATATCTCCAAATGTTTCATATTTTGATTCAACAAATAACTAGTTAGAAGGGTTAGTTTGACCCTAAATTTGAATTTGAAAAGTGTAATGTATGACTTCATTTCCATAAATCAATAACTTTCTCAAGTCGCTTCCACAAATAGTATATTTAAACCTAGATGAAAAATAGGTAAAATTGAATATTTTAACTAATCCTTGTAAGTTAGTGCAAATGGAATCAAATAAGGGTCACATCATTGCCAACTTTTAGTAGATATCATGTCAATTATATACTTATCATTATATAAGAAGTAACTGAACAAAATGAAACCAAACAAAAGGGAAAAACGCAAGGTACATGTAGTTATCACCAGTATACCTCTACAAACCTATGTTTAAGTTAAGTTTAAAATATAATATAAAGTATTCAAAGACTTTATGTTAATTATACTTTCCTTCACATTGATTTTTGTAAAAGAGAATTTACTTTAACAAAGATTCTAAAAACAAACAAAATTGCTCAAAGTTGCACAAATTTTCTATCAAAAATATTATATATCATGATGTATGTACACTCTCAGCTATGAAATACTCTCCAAACTTTTTAAATTAAATTTACACTTTGTATAAATTAAAACACCTTAAATTTTTTTTTAAATATTTAAATTTTACTAAAAGTAATTGACCCACTTTTTTAATTGAATTAATGTTTTCCCTAAACTAGAAATGTAAGCTTGACACAAATTTATACTTATAATAAAACCAAAAATGCACAGACCATTCTAGGAAGGACATTTCTACTTGCCCTAATTTGAAAGGGCTATTTTATTTTCTTGAAAAGGATCAAAATGGTCATGAGGGTTGTTTTCAATAGCACCCTTAAACTATTCAAAAAAAATATCTTGCTTGACTTTAAATTTTTTATAGTTGGTTTACTTTTATGCTCCCACATGACATAGGCCCTAACAATTTGTCCAAATGGAACTTAAAAGTAACTTAGCCCCCTCATTGTTTTTTAAATTTTGTTGTTTTAAGGGTAAATTTTGAAGAACGTCTTACGTGGGTTAAACTAAAACAATGAAAAAATACATGTCTATTCGTAAGATAGTGGAGGTATAGATTATAGGCATATAATATTAATTGGGCGCATTTTCCAAGATAACAACTCTCGAAAGACAGCAATTAGTGCTAACTTTTTAATTAAAGGAATTCAAATATAAAATAAAGGTAATCAGCTTTCAATTTAAAAAGATTTTTTTTAAAAAAAGGTCATTTTTCTAATTGAATATTTATTGAAATTATAATTAAAAATAGTTATGAATTTTGTGAGAAATAAAAGTGTTATTAAAGTATATTTGTTTATAAATTATGTATAAATAAGAGACAAATTTAGACACTTCAATTTGTGAGTTGGAGGACCATCCATCTTATGTCACCACCCTTTAGTTTTTGGAGAATTATTAATATTGGGTAAGAACTTTTAATTGTTGTGAAGATTCCCTTGCTTTATTTCCATTCATATAGTTGTGAATTTGTCAATGGTATATAAGAAATTAAGGAGTGTGTCTATCATCATGTGGTGGAAAGGGTTCAATTGCCACAACTAGATGGTAAAGAAGTTTAGTGGGACCTCATCACATTCATAGTTCATTAGGGAATTTTTCCTAGTGTTATTAGCATAGTTTCCTTTATATTTTCCTTAGTACAACTCATTTGGTTGAGGTGTGGCCATGGAAACCACAAGAATGCTAAACACCATTCATGTAATTAGTTTAGATTTTGACACTATCGCACCGACTATCTTTGTTATGTGGTTGTGGTGGTTGGTCCTCTCTTGTGAGCTTCCTATATATTTTTCTTGGTATAACTCATTTGGTTGGGGTGTGGCCATGGAAACCACAAAAATGTTAAACACTACTCATGTGATTAGTTTGGATTATGTCACCATCCCACCATGTATCTTTATTGTGTGGTTGTGGTGGTTGGTCCTCTCTTTTGTGGCATGACAAGTATGTTGGTTGGTGCTTAATATATCAATTCACTCATAGTGGCAGAAAAATAAAGATAATGCTCATATGAGTTGGGAGCCCTTAATACTATAAATTGTGTAGGAAGAAGAGTGATGTAGGAGCACCCCAACCTAACTTGCAATCTTGCATTGCCCAAAAATACTCATAATTTAATATTTTCTTATTTTTTGTTTTGTTTATTTTTTAAGGTTTTTGTTCTCCACTTTTCCCCCAAGTTCCAATCAAGGAGCCTATCATTATGCTTCCATGAGGGCCTACTAATGGCTAAGGTTCAAAATATCTTAGTCAAAATTCAACTTTCAAATTTTGAGCTCAATATTTCATGGTAAACGTTCCCATTTTTGTGAGTCGCAATTTTTATTCCCAAACTTCAAAGATCATTAACAAAGTGTTTAGAGTTGGAATTCCATATTTCACCGTCTTTTTCTTCATTCACACTTTTATTGATGAGAGTGATCACCTTTTCACACTTTTTCTAGGACCCAAACTTCAACAACCCCAATTATGCATTTAAAACTAGTGATTGTTTCCCATGATGAACCAAATTACAATTCTACAAAATAGCTTGTAATGCAACAAGATCATAGAATGTATAAAGGAAAACAAGTATGTAAATCAAAACACACTATAAAACAAAAACTTATGGTAGATTTGTCACTTCAATTCAAACTAAACATGGGAAAATATACAAAGAGGTTAGATGAGAATATATGTATGCCTCTTCTCTTCTACATAATATACAAGTAGGTTGTTAAATAGGATCCACATAGAAGGTAGACATGGATAAGTTTTTGATCCATATGGTTCATTGCTTATGTGGATAGGATGATGAAAAATATCAAACACATATGGTGCCAATTAGATTGTTAAATGTGGCATTTGGCATATCATGTTGTCACGTGTCAAATGTGTATGGTGTCAATTATATATTCATGTTTTATGGCATAGCAGTTACCATGTGGTATGTATGCATGGAAGTATAACATGTGAATGTCGATGCCCCATGTGTCATACATATATGGTCTAATTAGACATTGACACATGCATCTATGTGAAGGGCTACACTATGCACTTAGTAGTACTATATCATTGTCATACGTAAGAGTTGTATGTAGAGGTGAGGGAACAATATGGTGTGTGATGTGTGAGCATTATGCTGTGCATTTTGAACAATGTTGAGTGCACTTATGAAGCTATTGAAGAGGATGCACAAGGTTAGGCTTGGATTGTTTATCCCCTTTGAGGAGTGATAGTCCCCATTATGTTGGTAGCGAGTTGATTAAATTATGCATATAGTTGTTGAAGAGTGTACCACTTGGCTTGATTTGCATATTGCTTAGTCTTGACAAATCAAAAGAGTTGATGAATGTCATAGCAAGTACAAGTGGTGGTACTATCAACAATGGCATCTCTTGTTACTAGTTGTAAGTGTGTCATGTCCGTTTCCATTAGGTATTGGGCAATCACAAGATTTAATAAAGGGGGAAACATTGCTTAAGGAATTTCATGTTGAATATTGGGTGTAGGTTAATATTATGATAAATTGAGAATGACAACATTTTCACTAACTATGTGAATAATAGTATAAGGAACATAGTGTAAAGGCTTCATGTTTAGACGCTTGAAGCATTCCTTCTAAAGATACAACTAGACTTTGTCACCAATCTAAAACCTATGAGGTGTGGAGTGAGTATTGTGGTGCTAATTTTATTTCTATTGTTTGTTTATAAGTATCTTCTAAACTTGATTGTGCACATGTTTAAGAGGTGACTAGGGTCACCTCTAGGATTTTCTTGGAGAAAATCCACACACACAATCTTAGTGGTGACTAAGGTCTATAGTGTGCTTGCTTTGAACGTAGAATAAATAAATTTAAAATTAGGGATGACTTTATGTAAATCATCAATGTTCCCATATATAGTTTTTGTGTGTGGGGGGGGAGAGGGGGGGTGTGCTTGCCTTGAACTTAGAAAAATAAATTTAAATGTAGGGACGAGTTTGTGTGAATCATCAATGTTCCCATAGATGATTGTGATTGTTGGTCTCATTTAGTGATTATCAACAACATATCTCACCTCAAGAACTTTCATTGCTACTTATTATCCAATATAGAATTGTTGCTTTCCTCATTTTTAAAGGTTTGAATTAAATTTCAAGATATTTTTAATATTCTATATAGTTGAGCATGGTAGCTATGCTTAAACATGACACAAATGTACCTTCCAACAACACATGTATATGACTTCCTCCATCAAAATAAAATTTATTTTTGAACCATTTTCCAAATTTGAATATTTTCTATCTAAAAATTCATATATTGATTATACCATTTCATTTTATATAGAAATGTTATCTTCTATATTTAAAATTTATTATGTTAAAAGACTTAACTACAAAACAATAAGAAGAATTCTAATAGAATCAATAGATAGCAAAACTCTTCATCATAAAAAAAATGATGACATCCATTTACACGTCAATCTTTTAACCTAATAAACTAATATAAATATCTTACTTTAAAAATACCAAAAAGTATACATATTAAAAATTTAAATATCTTAAATTAGACACCTTGAAAGTGATATCTCTCAAACGAAATAGCATTCTCCTACAGCCATGAAGAAAATCAGAAACTCTTTTAAGACAGTATACAAAAATACAAACATATTGCATAGAAGATCCCTACATGTAGTACCTTTTTAACATTATTTGACATACTTGCAGATCCACCATATCAGATTGATTAGTGAAGGGCACTAACAGGGAGGTCCCACGAAAGGGATGGGAATAATCATGACACTAACATGACAAATATCACAGCCTTAGTGGAGGCAATCATGTTAAAAAAACAATATTAAAAAAATCTGAGGATCAGCCATAAAAATAAATCAAAACATCATAAGGACTCGAGAGGCGTCTGCTCCGTCCAGTGAATGATTTCAGTCAACTGACGGTAAATTCAGTTGCTGGCAATTGACGGCGATCGGAATGGCGGAACAGAGATTCGTCAAGAGACGGAAGAAGACAGAAGCTACAACGACAACGCCGTCAACAAACGGCAAAAAAGATCGCAGGTCGCGGGTTCGAAACGCGCCTCTTGCAGTGGATCTAGAAGGAGGCATCTGGTGTTGTGCTCCCTGCCCTTCTCCAATTGCCGTTACGAAAAACCTTAAAAACCTCAAAGATCTCCAAAAGCCAAAGCCGAAGCCGAAGCCTTCCAAAACTCTTCCTCCCGGGGATTCGAACCCCAAACCCGCTGATGTTCACAGTGAACGCAAAGGCTTGAATTCCAACGGATCGCCATTAAGGCTAACGGAGCCGGCCGTTAAAATCCAGACAGCCGTTGACGAAAACAGCAATAATAACAACAGTAATAATAATCAGCAGCCGCCGCCGCAGCAGCAGCAGCAAAGAATTGGTTACAAATTTAACGATGCAGAGAGCAGCGACGTCAGGGTTTGCGTGTGTGGAAGAGAGGGGTCGTGTATTAATTTGAATTTGCACATACAGGTTTTGGTAAAGTGCAGTAATTTGTTTGCTGCCAAGCTGGCCGAGCAACACACTTTGCCTTGCTTGCTGGAAATCGTGGAGTGTGCTGACATGGAGATGTATGTTGAGACCTTGCGCCTCATGTATTCTTCAGATTTGAAGCGCAGACTCATGAGAGAGAGCCTTCCCAGAGTGCTTCGCATTTTGCAGGTAAGTTTTTTTTTTCTCCCGTCTCTTTCGTAAAATTTTACTCGATATGTGTGAGTTACCGTAAATGTTTTTTACAAACTTCAGTGTTTTCCTCGTTACTGCGAATGTCCAGCAAAAAAGTTTTATTCCAGGTCCTGTGTATGTCCAGTAAAGTAGTCTTATTCCAGGTACTGTGTATGTCCAGCAAAGTAGTTTTATTCCCGATACTGTCAATAGTTTATAGCGTACGAGCCAGTAGTTTGGCTTGAAAATAACTCAGTTTATACTGTCAATAGTTTATAGCGTACGAGCCAGTAGTTTGGCTTGAAAATAACTCAGTTTATACTGTCAATAGTTTATAGCGTACGAGCCAGTAGTTTGGCTTGAAAATAACTTAGTTTATACTGTCAATAGTTTATAGCGTACGAGCCAGTAGTTTGGCTTGAAAATAACTCAGTTTACTAGGTATTTTTTAATAAATATTAATTCTTGCAAAATAATAATAATTTTTTATTATCACTACATCTTTCGATATATAATTTTTTAATGTTGTTGGAGCTGGTTTTAACGTACCTGGGAGGTTTATTAGAGTGTCTATATATATATATATATTTTAATTTTTAATTTTCTTGGAACAGCTTTTAATTTAGTTTAGAGGAAGTATCGATTTTATCTGTCAAAATCAGGCAGTTGGGCTTGGAACAGCTTTTAACTTATCTTAGAGTTTTATTGGGAGTATCTATTTAGCTGTCAAAATCAGGCAGGTGGGCTTGGCACTCAAGTTCATGGGAGTGGGACTATCTATTGCTATGACAGTTGTTTTTATTTCTATGACAGTTGTTTTTGTTGTTTTCCTTTCAGTTTAAAATATATTATTTGTCCCAAGTCTTGTCCCATATTTTTGGTATGAGCTCTCTATGAATCAATTCTCTCATCAGCCTTTGATTCAATATAATTTTTTTTTCTCTCATCAGCCAAACTTTATGCCTATTCAAGGATTTGTATGCTGTTAATATGACAGGTTATGATTTGTATCTCTCAGAGTATTACTGTTAGACATTTTGCTCTGCTGTTAAAATGACTGGTTTAGAACTCCTGTGTGTTGTAGAGATGGTATATAATATTCTAATTGTTTTCCCTTGTTTTGGCTAGGCTGTAGCCTTTCTTGTCTGGCCCTATGTTGACTGTAACTGTTCTTACAGATATTTCTTCTAATTATTTTAATATTTTGTTTAATCTAATATAAAAAATTTAAAAATATTATTTGAGGGTTTATGAATATTGAATATTTGATATGACAAATTGAAAGTGTAAACATAATTTTATTAGGGACTCTTATAAATTAGGAAACAAGAAAAAAATGGTAAACCTTTTGTTTAATTCTAAAATCTTAAACCTTATAAACTGTGAAAGAGTGGACAAACTTTTTAGAATTGTTGGTTATTCATTAAAATGTACATTTTCAAAACAATCTTAGATTTGATTGGGTCAAATTGGTTCTAGTGTAACCCATATCAGGTTAGGAATTGGACTTTCATTAAATAAAGTTAAGTGTAATTAATCATGTTTTATTTATTTTTTGCTTGTATGAATTGTGTACATACAAAATAAACCAATACTCATAATTTTAAGTTGATTTTGTAACTATGGTTTAATTAGTGTTTATGATATATCAATTAAAATAACAATTGAAAATAAGATAATTTTTTAGTGGTAGAACTAATTTGAAGACATATTTTTTAGGGTATCCCCTTAAAAATATGTTATAATTATGCTACCTTTAGATGGTAACTCATATTGTGGATAGTACAAATCCTTTAGATTAGGAATCAATGCGTCCAATCACTACATCCACCTCTCTAGAAATTGCATATATTTGCCACAATGTTTTAGATGATAAGTAGTTTGATGGGGTTGATAATGTGACAATTTCTAATCTTTTAAATCAAACTTATATGAAAGATTTATCAAAGTGAATTTATTCAAATGATTTTTATTTTATTTTTATAAATTTTGTATTTGATTGTTTTGATTTAAAGTATACGTTAAAATATTTGTGTAACTAATAAGCTATAGAAAATATGTTCTTAATAGATTTTTTTTATTATTTTTTTTTTTAACGAGGGGAATCGGGTGCAGCACGGCCCCCCATATAACCCCCCACTACCGGTAAACTTTTTACTGTGACCGGCAGTGCTGGCAGGACACACCAATTGGTACCACGGGAGCGCCGGAGAGTCGAACCCATGGTGGGCGCCCTGTGACAGGGAACACCTTAACCAACTGGGCTCGGACTGACGCCTCGTTCTTAATAGAAATTTTATATTCTATTCTTTGTTTCTATTAAATAGGTTGAATATATGTTTTTTAATCAAAACGAGCTCTCTATCAATTCTATAATAAGTGTAGAGTCATTAACTCAATGCTTAGAAGACAAACTACATGTTAACTTTTATCACCATGAAAAAATAAGGTGATCTTAAAAGATAATCTTAAAACGTTAATTAAAACATTGAAGTTATCATTGATTCACCACACATCATTGTGCTTTGTAATCAGGAAAATAGGAAAATAGTTAAAAAGAACCCTAACTTATGTGTAAAACCATGCACTAGTTTATAGGGCCCAAACCTTATCTTTTGCAAATTCAACCATATTGAAATCTCTATAAATAAAATTGTTGGCATTTGAGAGGGAGTCTACAAGTGTTGTAATGCCACTCATTCCATAATATCATTAGAAGCATAAATGTTGGCAATGCCAAGGGAGCAGACATCAAACTAAGCAAGTGTCCAAATGGTCCATTTGGTGGGGTCATAACCTCAATTGACAATGTTTAGGGCCAAATTTGAAGAAAGCAATGTTATCATGTTATTGTGTCTTTCTCGATGGTTAGAGAGGTGGCATACGACACTTGACAAAATGATATTGATTGCCATTTGAATCATAAATTTGATGATTTGACTTCTTGTAAACAAATAACTATTTTTTGAGCATGCGATTGACAACTAGTTCAAATAATGTATTAATGGACTAGGTTAGTGAGGCTATGAACATTCCATGAATAAACTATCATGAAGACACGTCTTGAAGTGCCTATTTTTCTTGTTCAACACATCCAAGTAGCATAATTATTGGCCAAATTTTTTGTTTGGCTATCACTAATGAATTTCCCATTTGGAAAGGCCAATAATTGCATGTTTTACTCCTATTGAAACTTTCCTTGTCCATTGTTTCATGCATTACTCATTTGTATTTTTTCACTTTGTTTTGTTCATTTCATTTGTTCTGATGTGTTTTGGTTGTGTCTAGGAGTGTCAATATGTTTTTCAAATGGTGTGTCAAGCATCAAAATAAAAAAATTTGGAGAAATAAGGAAGAATTGAAGTCTTTTGGTGAATTGAAGAATGATTAGGGCAACTTGACACATTGACATGCCAAGCTGCCTATTTGCTTGGTGTACAAAGTGGCAAAAGTGCCCTACATGTCTGCTTTAGGCACATTTTTCAAGTTTGCACAAATTTCATTAAAAAGGAAGGAAATGGAGGCAATTTCTAGTCAAGAATGATGGTAAAAACATAAATGATAAAATGAGAGCTGTGCTTGGACCCTTGGTGTGCCAAAATAGCAAATTGTACAAAGTGGCAAAAGTGCCCTTAGACCCATAGGCCACTTTTGCCGCATTTTCCAAGTTTGTTCAAATTTCATAAAAAACCTTGGGTAAATAGAGGGAGTTTCAAGCTTGAAGAGATGATTAAAACACAATAAAAAATAACAAACTAACAAGCTAACAAATGGGAGAGACATGTGCCTGGAACCCTAATGTCCATAATGGTAAAACCAAAAAGGACAAAATGACAAAACTACCCTCTAGCAAGTTTTTGTCAAAAGTGAAAATTGAAAAAGAGAAAAATTGAAAGTTACAAAGGGAAAAAGACACTATCACGGCCAAATTGTCATTTTGACCAAAGGGAAAAAGTGACAAAAACATATATTGAGCTCGTGTTTGCCACTTAGTCAAAAACTAAAAAGCCTAGTTACTAGGAGACATGGTTGGTACTAGTACATGAGATGGAGATGGGTATTGATACACCATTTTCAAAAAAGTTGGAGATAGGTTCTTGGAGACAACAAAAATTAAAATGCATATATAATGCTTAAATTAAGAAAGAAAATCTTACAATGGACATAGGTACTTGGAGATGGCAAAAATTAGAAAACTTATATATAATATTTAAATTTAAAAAAAATGCACAATGGATATGCAACTTTAAAGGATCTAAAATCTTAAGATGTTTAAAATTTTTTAAAAAAAAAATTAAAATATTGAAATAGATGTGAAAGATTAATTATATTAATATTTGATAATGATTATCATAATATAAAAAAATCAAACTTTAAACAATAATAAACTAACAAGCTAACAAATGGGAGAGACATGTGCCTGGAACCCTAATGTCCATAATGGTAAAACCAAAAAGGACAAAATGACAAAACTACCCTCTAGCAAGTTTTTGTCAAAAGTGAAAATTGAAAAAGAGAAAAATTGAAAGTTACAAAGGGAAAAAGACACTATCACGGCCAAATTGTCATTTTGACCAAAGGGAAAAAGTGACAAAAACATATATTGAGCTCGTGTTTGCCACTTAGTCAAAAACTAAAAAGCCTAGTTACTAGGAGACATGGTTGGTACTAGTACATGAGATGGAGATGGGTATTGATACACCATTTTCAAAAAAGTTGGAGATAGGTTCTTGGAGACAACAAAAATTAAAATGCATATATAATGCTTAAATTAAGAAAGAAAATCTTACAATGGACATAGGTACTTGGAGATGGCAAAAATTAGAAAACTTATATATAATATTTAAATTTAAAAAAAATGCACAATGGATATGCAACTTTAAAGGATCTAAAATCTTAAGATGTTTAAAATTTAAAAAAAAAAAAATTAAAATATTGAAATAGATGTGAAAGATTAATTATATTAATATTTGATAATGATTATCATAATATAAAAAAATCAAACTTTAAACAATAATATCTTTGTAGATAGTAGATAGAGACTAGGAGGTGCATGCCATTTTGTTAAAAATATGGTTTGGGGGTCCATAGAGATGACTAGATTTTTAATCAATTGATAAAACTTCAATGCACGGTAGCAAAACTTGTTCAAGAAGAAATCAACAAATTAATGTTTTCCTTAAAAAAGTTGAAATTAAACATGTTTTTTTATGTTTGAAGGGTATTTAATTGTGTAGAGATAGGGAGAGTGAAGAGAAATTAGAATTTACACAGTAAATTTTGGAATATTGTCTTTTCATAATTTTCATACCACTAGCTATATTGCATAGCATTACACAATGCATAGTGTATTAGGCTTCAAAGTTACATTGCACAATGGATTCTAAAGCAGCTTTTCCCTAGATTCCTCAACTAACGAGGAGGAAACCTTAGGAGCCAAGGAGCTTCCACCCTTCGAGGAAAGCTCAAAAAGTATTTTTCAAGGAAGTGTTTGCCTTGTGAAAGGATCTTCAAGAAATTTCAAAGAAAAATATTTTAGATACAATTGTTAAGAAATTAAACATCCCACTTTCAACTCCTCTTAAAAAGGCAATTGAAATCTATGATGAAAGAGACAATGCAATCTTTAAAAGATTGCAACTTGAATTGATTGTTTTTTAGATTAAAATAAATGTCTAAAGTGAAAGTTGTTCTTATTTAATGGTTGAGATTTGTTTAGGGTCTAAATTCGATGGTTGTCTCTATTTTTCAAGAATTTTTTTTACGACCTTATACTTGAAAGTTGTCATTCAATTGTTAATACATCTTATATAATTAGTAACAACATTTAAAGATGTTATCAAATGGTCAATAAGCACAAATATTTATAGTAGTGCTTGGCCAACAAGGCTATAAATATTTGTGCATATTGACCATTTGATATCACCTTTAGTTGTTACTATTTTTTTTAAATTTCATGTGTCACAATTTAAGAGATTTTGGATGATTTTATAAGAAATACACAACTTTGAAGGTATCATAAGGTATTAACATTGAAGATTAAAAATATATTATTCTAATAAATTAAAATAAATCATAGCTTGTTTATTTTCTATGTTATACACATTGCTAGATGCATCCCACTTTTATACAATTAGAATATGTTGTGTACAATACAAACATTGGATGCGTAAATGATGACCAAGACATTCAAATAATAAGAAAAACATAAATTATAACATGAAAATACATGAATGTCATGGCCAAACCCTATAGGAGATGATATTAAGAAATCATATTATAGTTAGTTGTGTGAACATAACATCATAATAAAAATACTTGTTACACAATTATGATTACATGTATACATTGAAAGAGAAATTTTGTTGCAAGTATGAAAACCACCAACTTTACCAACACTATGTTGATTTATCACAATCAATTACAAGCAAATTAACCATATATTAGATATTCTCTTAAGGGTCAAATTAGATACAAGGACCACAACTGATCCTCATCATTATTCTTGTCATTTAGAGTACCATTCATTATACCTGTTGTTTAGAGTACTATTCAAATGAAAATGGCAGTGATATTCATAATGTTACGACATATTTAACCCGGGAGATAGTAGAGAATATTAAAACAACTATAATGACCTTAATAAATTTTAGTAAAAAATATTTACATTTTGATCACCAAGGTCACATGAGTTCAAGGTGAGAGCATACATTGAGTGAATGTGATTATTCAACACCTTCTAATCACCAAGATCCCATGAGGGCGAGGTGAGAGAATATGGTGGTTAACCATATATTAGATATTCTCTTAAGGGTCAAATTAGAGAAAAGGACCACAACTGATCCTCATCATTATTCTTGTCGTTTAGAGTACCATTCAAATGAAAATGGCGGTGATATTCATAATGTTACGACATATTTAACTCAAGAGATAGTAGAGAATATTAAAACAACTATATGACCTTAATAAATTTTAATAAAAAATATTTACATTTTGATCACCAAGGTCACATGAGTTCAAGGTGAGAGCATACAGTGAGTGAATATTAATATTCAACACTTTCTAATCACCAAGATCCCATGAGGGCGAGGTGAGAGAATACGATGGATGAATAATGATTTACATATATTTGTTCAAATAAACAACAATAGATGCAGCAACAGATTGCATGAAAAAAACATATATGCTAGAACCAAAAACATATTCGAATATGTTAGAATATTATCAAATAGACAACATATAAATATGAATCAAACCTACTATTACAATGTGTTGCTATTCCAAATACATATACTTGCTAGAAAATAAAACAAAAGCTTTTTAACACAAATACAACCTTTGAATGACATTGTCCTTTGGAGGTTTCAACCTTCAATCTCCAAATCCAAGGATTTTCGCCCCACACAAGACTCGAGCTAAGACATAAATTATATGAAAAATGATAGATCTCTCAAAATCCAACAATCTTCTTAATAAATAGCACTAGCAAGCACACATTCCAACGCCCCATTTTCTCTCTTCAAAATAACAATTAAATAAATTGACAATATTCTCTCCTCAAAATAAACTCCACTTTGTCATAAATGCTAACTTGTAACTCATCATTAATGAGCTTTCAAGGAATTTGTCATGATGAACATGCTAAGTGTCTTGGAGGTTATTATTATTTTATTGGTTGCTTCTATTTTTCCAAATCATGGCCCTTTATTAATAATATTTTTTTATCTTTATTGAGAAAATAAGGATAGAGCTCACATAGGATAATTAATGAAAAAAAGACACTGCACTAGCTCTCTCTACATCATCAATATTTATAGTGGCCCTTTCCAATGTTAGCCCTTAAAACTTGTGTGTGGTTAAGCCTATGTCATTTTGATGGTGATTTGTGTCTATTTTTTTTACTGGGCAAAATAAGGACAAACCTTGGGTTATAAATGTCTCACAGCACACCCACATAATTATCAAATTTCATGATCACATATAATGGCATAATACCTTATGATAGATCATATTCATACAAAGTGATCCATTAACTAAGCCAAAATCCATCTATAAGTTGCATACCAACATTGTGTGTTGGCTAACACATAATAGAAATACTTTGTCTAAATGATCATCATTAACATCTTGTTGTTTTATATATCAAATATATATATAAATATATATATTATTATGTTGAGTGAATATAACATTCTCTTATTGTGAAAGATGACCATATTATTTGTAATCTATAAATACATAGATACATAAAATCTTCGATGCTCCTCAACACGCTAAAACATTTGTTTGGCCCATTATAATTTTCTTTATCTTTATATGTAGTACTAGCATTCCTAATGTATGTTAACATCTATTTTCCCCAGGGACATGGGCATTGGACTTTGCCCATGTACTAGCGACGTCCCAAGTATGCTGGGACACCTTAGAAACATCCTCGGATCATTCCCTAAACTTGACATCTCATAGGAAATGTGTTCAAAAACGGCAGGAAGCAACAGGGATGACAGGCTCTCCCCACCTAGGAAAGTTGAAAAAAGAAAGAAACGTGAATATGGTGAATGTCTTCATATAGATTAGATAGCTGCCTCCCTCTCTCTTGGTTTTGTTTTCCCTCTGTCAAGCCATTGCAATTCATGAATCATTTTTTATGCGATTCAATCTCACAATCTTTAGTCAAAAAAAACTAGTGCGAGACATAAATTGTAGAGAAAAGCTTGCATGTCAATGGACATTTTGTTTGGTTGTTCATTTATAAAAACCAACTTCGCTGACTCAAGGGAGAACCTCCTCTTGAGGTAGCAATATTTTTGCATTACCTAAGTGGAGTACATTATTTCTTCCTCCCCAAGGCTTGTCAACTCCAACTAATTATTTCAATTTATTTCATAATAATTTTGTTTTCATAACTTCTTTTTATTTATTGCTTCTTAAAAAAATCTAAAAAATATTTTGTTCCTATTATTATTGATGCAATTCTCTTATATATATTTTATAATAAATTGATTTCCTTATTTTAATAGGTAAAGTTTAAATAATTAGTATGCTTTATCTAACGTAACAGTTAGTTAAATTATATTGTCTATGTTGTGTCAATTTGTTTATATAGTGAATATGTGAAATGCTAATCTATCATATGAATATTTAATTTTTTTAATTTTTTTCCAATTTTTAATTGTCATCCCTTATTGTTCTAACATGTCCCTCATTTTCTATTGTTCTTGTCTTGGAAACTTGGTGGAACATAGGTTAACATTTTCTCTAAATCTAACTTGTTTTAGATCATGCCTTTGTTGATGCAAAATTACAACATCCAAGATCACAACTATCTAGAATGTAGTTCACAACATTTTACCATAGTTGTTGCCTACAAACATATAAAGTACATAAATTTTTAAAAGAAAATTATATATGGTTACAAAAATCATGTATACCAAGGAATTGTTATTATGCATAACGGTAAAATGGGAGATACCTATATGTAATGGTATGTCCCATACAAGAGGTAACTGAGTGAGATCACTAACAAGGATAATTGATCTTCCATGAAAATCTATTGTACCATGTGATGGAAACAATTGTTTCAAGAACCTGTTGATATCAACAAACAACATGAGGCCTAAAAACTCATTTTAACAACGAGAATATATCATATATGCTTGATCTCTTCTTGTAGTGCATCCAATGATTAACCACCCAAGGTCACATAATCTTAATAGGAATTTTCAAGGATGCATGAATTGTAGTGGTATTTATGTTGAAAGTAGCAACTTGTGTTGGTGCAAATAGCAACAGGGGGCCTTTTCCATTGATCGACTTATCATCCATTGCATGCTTGATACAATTAATTAGATAAGATTTCTTTGTTCTAGTGGTTGTTTTGATGGTCATCTTAAGAGGTTCATCATTAAAAACAATTCAAAATGTCTCATGATTGTTTCAAATGCAATGCATTGCTTTTCACTCAAATTACTTGAAGAATTTAGTTGATGTTGGAATGCACTTTCAACTTGATTTCCACGTCAGCTTGAATTGGATTTCCTAATTGGCCAAGCATTGCACATATATAGTTTTTTGGTAGAGCCATTTTGTGTACTACTTGGTCAATAAGGCTACCCAAATATTTGGGCATTTCAATCATTTGATAGAGCATTACTACTTTTTTAGAAATTCATGGGTAAGAGATTTTTGATGAATCTATAACAAAGAAACAACATTGAAGGTGCTATAATTTATCAATAGTGATGCTTATTTTTAAAGATACCCAACATTGATAAAATAAGTATTAACCATAAGAAGCACAATTTAGTAATTTACTTTTAATATCTTTCCATGTCGAATAAAGGGAAAGAGAGAACATTGTTTAAGGTTTCATTCAGACATTTTATAAAGTTCTAAAAAGGATATTACTTTTCATTTGTTCTTAGATATTGTGTACCTTGATTAATATTTAGAGTATATACTAAATTAAATCTTGCTAATTTATCAACCCTCCATTTTTATATACTATGTAAATTATATACTTGACATTCAACTTTAATAAAAAATATTATTCATATTTTTTCAATTACAATCATTTTTAATAAAAAATTACATAAGACAAGTTGAACCACAAATAGAATGGATTTTAGTAAAAGTATTTGAGGATGGAAAAAACATTGTGGGAAAGAAGAATATGTTTTGTATGATTAAGTACAAGTAATTTTATTCTCAAAAGAGTTGATTCTTTAATGTGGGGTGGTCTTTTCTTTGATAAGGGAAGAAGCCAATTAATTCATGTATATATATTCTTTTGAGAAAGTATTGATGATTCAGATACACTTAAAATAACTTATAAGAGGTTGAATGTTTATAATGATGAACATTCTTTATGGATGTTACAACTTTAGGAGAGTAACAAGGCAACATTACCACCACAACCTAATTTAATTTGGAAGTTTTGGGATTAGGGGACTAGGCATTTTGTATACCTTGCAAATCCTAAGTCTAGGCTAATCATTTAATATTTACAATATGATAAATAATTGACCCGATTGGGTGGAATAATGAGCATCCCATAATTGGAACTCTTTGCTACATGTTAGTCTTATGACATTTCTAAGAGTCCTTGATTTGGGGAGGTTACTTAGTGGATTATGTGGAGCATCTCTGACCAACTAATAATAGGTTTTTTAAGAGGTGTGTAAGTGATTATTGCCTCATGGTGGAGCACTTGGGAGGAATTCCTTTTGGAGTGGGGGGACATGTGTTGAATGTGGACCTCTTGTACATGTTTTGGCAATCCATTTGTGGTTTCTTGGACCTACTTGACCTATATGTTGTAGACTTGGGATTGAGGTTGTATTCATATTTTATGCATTGTTCTTCTAGTTTGGAGAGTGTCGATCTCTTGCAAAGCTCTAAGCTTGAGCGTGTAAATTGCAATTGATATTGTTGCTCACAATACATTGGTTCAATGCTTTGGAGGCTAGGTTTTTTCTTGAAATGTTTTAATAAGGTATATTGGTGTTATCTCTCATTTGTAGTTGTCTCATTCTTTCTTCTATATTCTTGTTCATTTTTAAGTGTTGTTTTGTATGTGTTGGTGTATTATATAATATTGCACCTTATATTAAGTTATATTGTAGTCTATTTCCTTGTTTTACATATTCTTCAATGTAGATATTGAATTGTTGTTAGTCTAATTTTGCTTGCATAATGGATTAGTGTCATCTTGTTGTTTTGATCTAAGGGAGATTCAATGTCATTATCTATATTAAACCTAACATGGCATTAGAGAAGGGCAGCATAGGTACAAAATAATTCAATCTAGGATATTGTTTGAGCTTTCTTTCCCCTAGGGTTTATAGTCTTGCAAATTGGATTTCTTAAGATCGCTCATTATAGAAGACCTTTGAGGAAGAAATTAATTGTTCCATTGCACTTGGATCAAATTAGTTAGGATAGGATTTTGTTTCATTCCTATAGGACACCATAGAGTCAATAATATAGATTTACTTGTAGGGCTTGAATTTGTTTTTCATAGGAAACTTGGTTTTTGGAGCATTTGGTATAAAAAGGACCTCATCGTTGCATCTAAATCAGCCAAAAACCTATAGATCAATATAAATTTTAGTTGATTTGGAGTAGGTTACAAAAAAACCATTTTGTTGGCTCTGTGAAGCTATATGGCCTTTGTGCAATATTGTACACTAGGTGAAAAAAATGATTTACAATTATATTTTTTATTTGGAAAAAACATTTAAGCATTCAGTGCTTTATTTAGTAGGAGTTACCTCCTTTGTGGTATGATCTTGTCATGTGTAGGGCCTATGGGAAGCTACCCAACAACTCCTTGCCTCCTATTAAGGGGTGGCAAGAGCCTTGGGCCTAGCCCCACCTATATTGGGGGTGGCAAGTGCCTAGGGCTCCATCTCTTATCTTTAAAATGAAAAAAATCATATTAAATTTGTTTCTCATATTTAAGGAAATCAATAAAGAGCATGCAACTAAAGCTCCACCTAGCCATTACTTGTGTGGGTGGCTTTGCCCAAGTGCCACCTATAGGCCACTAGCCTACCAACACAATAGTCCCCCTCTACGTATTTTCACTTTAGGGGGCCTTTTTCTGGCCTTATGGAGGACTTTTTGAGAGCAATCTTTTTGAAATGTGGTGCAAGACAGGCCTTGCTCCCTCCTTTCTCCAACCTATACAATTCAATTCAACTTCCAACAAGACACAGGCAATATTCCCCCTTCTCACTATTTCAATTTCAAGCTTTGTAACTTATTACACATCTCATTGCTAATTCAAATGATTTTTGATAATTTCATTTGTTAATTGAAAAAATTAAAGTTTTGCAATAAAAATCGAAGGAAACTCAATTTATTTAAATCAAAA
>VDFB02009991.1:0-24919 GCA_007258455.2 Sequoia sempervirens
TACCTGATGAGTAAAAAATTAGATACAAAATGATGTTGGCATCAATGACAACAACAAAACTAAAGGTTTCCTTCTTCATTCATCCAACATAGGTGTTCTAAAAATTTAGTTAGTGAGTTGGATGTGTGTGCCAATGTGTCTAGTTAAATAAAATGATGATGATCTTAGTTTCATGTTTTTGTAATAGAGTTGTAGAATATTCTGATGATGCTAGAATATTTTGAGATGTATGGATATTGTGGAGTGGTGTTATGTGGTCTCGGTGACTTGAAGAAGTGAGTATGTGGTTGTTTGTATTGTTGGTTCAGGTTTTTCTAACCTATAATGTTAGCTTTATTTATGGAGCTAACTTTTGGTTTGTGAATGTGTTGAGTAGTGTGTTGATGTATATTGGGGTCCTAGTTAACCCTTGGTGTGGTTGTTCTTAATTTTTTTCCATTGCAAAAGTGTTTGCTACTGACCTATTTTGTAGTTACACGTTTGAGATACATAGCTAACATTGGAGAATGTTTTGAAGGTTTACGATGGTCTAAATGCAAGGTAAACTATTTGAGAATGGTTTATTTATGTCTTGTGCATTGTGGTGTGAAATGTGATCAAGTGTTGTGATGTGAATGTGATCTTTGACCACTAAGGCTACTAGAAGTAGTGAGCAAGTGTCTAGATTTTCAGTGTACCTAATCTTGTTGAAGGTGGTGAGGTAAATGTTGTGGATGGTTTTGAGTTATTGTGGCAGATCTTCCTATTGCTCTGAGAGGGATCTCTCATTGTAATAGACCTATTTCTTTCTTCTTTCTAATTTTTCAAAGAAACCATTGGTAGTGCACCCTTCTTTCATTTCAGAAATGAGCCCTCCGATAATGAGCATATTGTATTGGGTGTTGCAATTAATTTATATCGTGAGCTAATCCTAAACATCATTTTTTACTTCTTGGGTTTTCCACGTAAATCTAGTGTTCTATTGTGCATGGTGTTTTGATGCATTGTTATTTCACTTGTTTAATTTCATGCTAAATTTGATTAAAGGTTTAAGGGCTAATAAATATCTAAATATTAATAAGGGTTTTGATATCTTAATGTACAATTGATTCACCCACCTCCATCTCATTTTCCCTATGCATATAACAATTGGCATTAGAGCAAGGTTCCTTGGAATAAGTAGATTCCTATGCCACATAAGAAGGAGGCTCACTCTTTTTATGGGATGAATTATGCATTCTAGAAAATGAGGATGGAAGGTTTCCTTGTTTCCCTAGAGTTTGGAGTTTGGAAGTAAATTTAAGATGGATATACCATTCCCACTAATGTTCCAACAACTGATGATGAGAGTAAGGAATATGAGAACAATGGAAAATAAATGAATGCTCTTTTGACTGGTCTTGTTAATTCACAGTTTTTGAAGGTTATGGGATACAAATTTGGTAAAGTGAAAAGGAGGAAAATAGGTTCACCATAATAAAACATAATGATGAACTAAATTTCCCCAAATTTTCATTCAATATGAGTGTAATAATTTGTAAATGAGTAAGGGAAATGAAACCTAACTGATATAACAAAAAAAAAGGTATTTTTTAAGAGGGTCAAATGTTGTGTACTTGTAAAAAGTGCTTTTTTAGGCCTCATCGAGGATTCATTCTCCCTATGGAGAATCAGTCCTAGCTAGGGCTCCAGAAAATTAGTTTCTAGGTGAACTATTCTTCCTAATCTACACTCCCAAATCCTATTCAAGAAATTTCAGAAAGACAAAAATAGATCTTATAGCTCCATTTCCATCAATTCACAACTTTCTTTGCAACTTTGACAACTTTTGAATTTTTCTCTTCAATATATCTTCAACCTAAAACCTACAACCACACATGAAAGAGAAGAAATTTTTTGTTCAAGTTAGGGAATAGGGTTTTTCCTTTGTCAAACCCCGTTTTGGTAATTGAACCTTATGATGAAATGATGAAACATGAAGGAATGATGAATAAAAAATATTATGTCATAACTCACCAAACCTTATTTGGAACCTTGATAATGGAGGTTTGTAACTTGCATGAAATGGCTTCAATAGATGCAGATCTTGACTTTTTATCTTTGCTTGAAATGCTACCTGGAATGCTTGATTGAATCATGAAAGATACATCAACATATTCGCTCCAAAAACATGGATGATTCTACATAACTTTGACATGATGAATGGATCTTTATTTCTGCAACAAATGATGATGAAATCTACCCTTGAATTCTCTTGAAATCACTCTTGATCATAAACCTTGCTATCATAAACTTTCTCATAAAATTGCTAGCTAAAACAATGTTAAATAACCTTTTATTTATACTTATCATTAAATCCCCAAATACAAATATCACAAGATGACATAAAATATTGGATTTTAAACCATTGAAAAACCACCAAAAACATATCCAAATGAGGGGTCCTAGGTAAAAGTGAGGACCTATTCACCATTTGGAAAATGGGTCCTAGGTAACTCACCTAGGACACACTTCAGGAAATGTGAAATGTTATGTGATGATAGGGTCCTAGGACTTAGTGAGGACCTATTTTCCATGTGGAAAATGTGTCTTAGGTCATTAACCTATGACACACACCTTCTAAAATTAAATTTTGTGTAATGGAATTTATGAATGTCGGGTTTTATCCATTAGAATTTGCATTTAGTTAGGCTTGGATTTAAATTAAAGGGGCTAATTAAAGAAAATTAACCTTAATTAATTAATATAGCCCTAGATTAATGTGAAAGTGAAAAAATACACCTTACAACACACTAAATAAGGCACAATTAAGTCCATTTAGTTTAAAAAGTCCCTAAACTTAATGTTACTGTGTAAAACACATTATATAACACTAAATAAAGGCAACATTAGGTTCATTTTTAATATTAATTATTCCCAAACTAAGGAAAAAGGGATAATTTTTCCATCACTATATTTTTCCCCTATTTTAGTGAGAGTATGACCCCATGTCAAACTCACACTAAAGTAGACATTCAAGAAACTTATGTTTGCAGCAATGACAAGATACACTATCAAAGAATAAAACAAAAAAAAGGGGGTGGATCAAGCCTCAACAGTTTTTCCAACTTGATGTCCATTAGGTCTCAACTATTTTTCAAAAATGTGCACTCACTTTGGGGTAGTGGAACCTTAGGCTTTCCACTAGGCAAGTTTTCCTAATGGGCAGCTTAGTGATAAATTCATGCCTCTTTGTCAGCTTCCCACCATACTAACCATACTAAATATATCCCTATGATAACTTCGATAGGGTTCCATAATATGAAACATCAAGCTTCAAAATGCCTAACAAGTTGTGTTATGCTAAGCACTTATAAGCAACATGTGATTCAAGGTTTTTGATGAACGAGAATTTTCTTAGTTTGTGTAAGGTCTCTTCTTAGGGAACATCATGCATAACATCTCCAAGAGAGGAAAATTCAAAGAAATATCTCACTCTTAGAGGAAATCAAACCTAATGACACCACCAAGAAAATGACGTATTCACAAGAATAAAGAAAATTGCATAGTGAAACATGGGTGTTGATGTATGGCCCCACATTAAAGCGATTGCTAACACCATTGTTCTGAACAATCTGCTTTAAAGTAGAAGAAGACTTGAGAGCCTTTTCAAAAATCCCTATTCCAAGTCATATGTTCCCAAATGAAACTACATCATGAATAAGGGGTTGACCCCAAAATGCAATACTAAAGATAACTTAGTATGTCACATGCGATCCAACTTAAGGCACATCATCCACATCCCAAGTTTGGTCTTATATATACAAGGAAGGTAGTCAACTAGCGAAAAGAGACAATCAACAAGTGTTGTACGAGGACAAGGCTATCTAATTCCCTTACCCCCACTTAGCACAAGAAAAGGGTTAGCCGAGGTGATAGATGAAAAACTTGAGAATTATTATCAATTAGAGGAACTAGGTGCTACAACACAAGGAAGACCACCACAATCCTTGAGATGTTGAATTTTATTACCCAAAACCTTACATTCATTACTAAAATAACCATGAAATCTATGATATGCACAAAATGAATGATTGTAGAAAAAATTATTTCATGTTCTTTGAGGGAGAGTTATCAAATGATGTGGGAGGAGTCTCAACAAGATACTCTCTTGATCAATAATAGAAGGTGTTCCTTTATTTTGTGACAAATATATCCCTTTCTTAGTAAAAGATGTCATACATGCACAATACTCTTTAACATTGAGTAAGAAGGGGATAGTAAAAAGAAGAAACCTTACTATCCTAAACAAAAGAATTTTCAAAATAAAAATAAGAGCTTGTACATTCAGGAGGAAAATGATTCATTAGATGATAGTGATAGTTCAAATGATGAAAAAGATCATTCTCTTGTAATGGAGAAAGAAGAGGAAGAATTTATCTTTATGGCCAAGGAAGCTAAGGATCAAACATACGAACAAGTTAAGGATTCCCATCATGAAGAAGTGGAGGCAATTGTTGATCTTGAGGGAGAGTTGATTAGTGCTCTTGAAAATCTTGATGATCTAAGAGATAAGTTTGATGATCTTAAAAGGAAAAAACAAGAAATTGAAAAAAAGTACTAAAAAAGAAAATGACAAACTAAGCTAGGATCTTGAGGAATCTAATTAGTTGGTGGTAAATTTCAAACTCTAGGTTGAAGTAGCTAAAAGAAATGAAGAAGTGATGAAGTCAAAACTAGAATCTGAAATGGATAAATGTTTGAAGCTTGAGGTAGAAATAGTCACCTTAAGAAAAGTATTGGAGAAAGCTAATGAGAAAATTAGTAAGGGTTTAAAGTTAAAAGGTTGATCAAACATTCTTAATGAATTGATTAGTAACCAAAAGCCAACTAATAAGGAGAAATGGAGCTTAGTATTGGAAAAAGTGAAGAGCTCATTTGTTGATGCCTCTACAAAACTCTACAAAATATTTAGGGCTAAAGAAAATGTAATCCTTAATGATGAAATATATAACAATAAGGATGTCTCTAAAGCTAAAGAGAATTCTACTATAGTAGAAAAATCTGATACAAAGAAGAAGTCGATTGAATACAAGAAAGACAACAAGAGTGCCCTTGCTCAACTAAAGATGAATCATAACATAAAAAGTATAGATCATGAAGGTTTCACAAGAGTGTATTATTCAAGAAAGCCAAGACAAAATATTTTCACATCCAAGTAAAGGAAATTCCATGACCAAGTATTCATCATACTTCTATGGGTATTGCTATACATGCAATAATTTTGGTCACAGGGTTAGAGAGTGTAGAGTCATTACAAGAAGGAATACAAAATTTGTAAGAAAAAATTCATTCACTCCCTTGGTTGACAAGAATATAGTCTATGAAAATTGCAAAATGTTTGGTCATGTAGCTAGAGAGTGTAGAAAAAAATTTATAAGACAAAATTTTTAGCCTAAAAAGAAGAAAAAATCACCTCCCAAAATGGAAAAGGAAGCTAAAGTTTCTAAGAAAAAGGAAGACAAGGCTAAAAAGAAACCTAACAAGGTGTGAAAGGAGGAAGGGCAGAGTTCCACTCAGTCTATGATTTCCCAAATAGCATTGAATGTAAAGAAATAAAATTTGTACATAATTGATAGTGGATGCTCCAAGCATATGACTATAGATAAAAGAAAATTCATTGAACTCAAAATGTGTAAGGGCCAACAATTCTAGGCTTTAATAATACTATCAAAATTTGTGGTAATGGAATTTTGAGATTAGATGGAAAGAATAAGATAACAGATGTCCTCTATGTCGAGGGCTTGAAACATAACCTTCTGAGTTTCAACTGGATGTTTGACAATGGTCACAAAATTTCATTTAACTTTGAAGGCTGCAATATAAGAAAGAATAAAAGCACAATTGCACAAGGAGTAAGGAGTGATAGAAATCTCTAAAACCTATGTGAAGTAAAAGGTCACAATTTTCTAATTAGCCATGCAAATGGGAGTTGGTTGTGGCATAGAAGATTAGGGCATGTCAAATTTGACAATTTAGTAAAAATAAGCTCAAAAGGACTTGTTATTGTAGTGTTGAAAAATGTTGTCTATGACTTTTCCACACTTGTTTGGTCCGTCGTAAAATTGAGCATGGTGTGCCTTGAGTTAGTGTTGTAATGTGTTAAACACACTCACATTAGGTCTTGAGCCCTTGTGAACTAAATGGGATCAATTGTACCCTATTTAGATTGTTGTAAAGTGTTGTAACACACTTTCACACTTTTCAAGGGCTTTCATAAATAATTGGGCTTCTTTCTGCTTTAATTGGACTTATTTTGCATCCACAAGCTTTAGTAAATATATTTGGGGGTCAATTTTTTAATTGAAAGTCTATAGAAAAAAATCATCATTATGACAAAGTAAAGGTACTGAGCCTGGTCACATTGTCTTCCATCACATCTTTCATATGGCCACCAGTGCAGTTGATCGTCAACATTCCTTTCAGCCAACCGCTATCCTTCTTCACCGAAGTTTCTCTCCTACCGATTCCCCATTCAATATTCTAGACCGATCACTAGCTAGACATTTGCCAACTATTCCATTCCTCATGGTGCCCGTGTTTTCTTGGTTCTACTCTTGGTTCCATCGATGTCCACCCACTCGCCCAACCGAGCAGCTACCTTTGGTTGCGCCACCACTCAGCCTCCCTATCTTAGCTCCGCCACCACCGTATCTAGTGGCACTCTATTTTTTCCTAAGTCCTCACCAAGGTCACAACAGTGACCAAGTGCTAGTGCCCAAGGGGCTAGAATTTCTTGCCCAAATTAGCCCAGGGCCAAGTGCCTAATATAGAACTTTTTTTCATTTTTAATAACTTTTCACCAGGGTATGAAAAATTAGCAAAGAAGATACCATCAAAAAGAGGATTTGGTCTAATTTCTAGTGGTGGCATCTTTTTTTCAATATTTTACTGTTAGAATAATATATAGTCAACTAAAGTCATTCCTTCATTTTGGACATAAAGGCTCATATCCTCACAACCATTTCTTGTAATTTTATGATTCCAATGGCATTAGGAAGGTAATTCAGAGCTTTTTTCATCATTCCAGTCACTTCTTTCAGTTTCAGATCCAGGTACTCTTGCATTGGTTTTGTTCAATTTGGTGCATTTGTTCAATAACTTGGATATCTTGAAGCTTTGGAAAAGTATTTTTGATTTGGGAAGCATCTCTTTAGTTGCATATTGTATTTGGAAGTTTCTATTTGCTATTGAAGGTCATTGTCTTTGTATTTTTGGAGAAAATTCATAGTACATTATGGGGCTTGCATATACTCCTCTGGTTATGTTGCACAAGGGAAACTATGACAATGGCAAGATGGGATCATCCACCATCTCCAATCACTTGTTTTATTGCCACAGCTGTATGGTATATTTCCCCATACAAGTTAAGGTATTCTATAATTTTCTTGGATTTTTAGTAGATACATTGTCTTAGAGATCATTCAAATTCAAGTTGATTGTGATGTTTTAAAATCTATTGATCATTGTGATTTTCCACATATCCTTTGGACCAAGATTTGGGATCTATTTGGAGATTTAGACACTCCTCCCTTCCCCAATGTTCATGATTTAGAATATCATTCATCAAATCCGATACCCAATGATGATATTTTTGTATAGGAGGTTGTTTATTTGGATTTCATTGACAAGGTTTCTTTAGATGTTCCTTCTTCTCCATTAGAGATAGTTGGTATCCCTTCACATTCAATGATTACTTGTCCAGAGTCATTGATTAAGACATGTGGTTTGGACACCTTTGTTGCTTCAGATTTCTTTCAATGGTTTTGAAGACACTTCATTCTGGAGGGGAAATCTAGTCTCCATCACATTCATTGTATTGCATTCTTTGGATCTTGTTCAACATTAGTTTCTGCATATACTTGGTTTGTCACCCTCTTCATTGATTGTGGTATCTTCATCTTCAGGAAAGGAAACACATGAGTAGCTTCCAGAGACATCATATATATTCATCCTTCCTTCCTCCAATTCCTATCTATAATGGGAAGCATTTCTGCACTTTCACTTGGTTATGTTTCTTCGGAAAGGGATACAAGTTTTTTGTTCACATTGGATCATGTTTTATCTTCAGACACACCTTTTTTATAGGTGATCTCATGTTCTAAGGGGGATATCTCTATTTCCATCCTATGTGGGGGATATTGATTGTATTATATCCATGTGATGGATGGAACACTTGGGGCGTATTTTGGATTCCTCCATCCTTCCCATCCTTTATCACTTTTTAGAAATTTCATCTCCTTTTTGGAGAGGGGTTTGCTTCCCACCAGGTTTTCCCATTTTCTCCATTTGTGGGATATTTTTTGCATTTTCATTTTGTAAATGGGTACCTAAAATGGCCATTATGTAGCCATGACCCATCATCCATCATCATCCATTGCATAATCATTTTATTTTTCATTTCCTCCCTAAGTTGCACTTAGGTGGGGTGTTAGTGTAATTAATTATTTATTACACTAGCACAAGTTTGACTTAGGTATTTTATTTAATTAATTCCTAGGCTCTATTATTATATAAATCATAAATAATGGAGTCATTATCCTTTCCATGTTTGTAGAGATAAGATTCCTTCTAAAATATGAGTTTTTTTTTTCTAGAACTTATCTCAATCAATTTATCATTCCCTAGGTGGGTAGCTATGGTTTACATACACGTTGTCACATGTTGTGTGATCAAGACACATGGCAACATCATATTGCATCTTGTATATCACTCATGCATATATATTGAAGGCATATGTACATTTGTGATCAAATTCTAGATTAATAGAAATGTCCATTTGCATGCCCTTAGTTGCAACACTTTTTGTGTGGTTGAATTTCTTCTTGCAAAAGATCCTTTGAAGTATGTGCAGCTTCATTGGATGATTCAACATACATTATTTCAACATGTGATGTAGGGTTTCATGATTCAAGATAGCATTCAAGTTAAGGTCTATCACATTCAAGCAAGAGTCAAGTTATACAACCATTGGATCCACTTCATACATGTTTGTAGCACTTTATTATTAGGGTTTGGTGATTTGTAACATTTCATATTGTTCATTTGGAATTCTTTCATTTCATTACAAGTTTTGATTACCAAAATAGGGTTTGGCCAAGGAAGACCCATTTCCATTAATAAAACAATATTTTTCCCTCTCTTTTGTGTGTGATTTGAAAATCTAGGTTGAAGAAATATTCAAGAGGAAGTTTGGAGAAAGTTGTCAAAGTGTCAAAACTTGTCAAAATTGCCACCTTGCATTGGATATCACTAGAAGACATCTATGAGTTGGGTATGTTGGATGTAGTCATTTTTTTGCTGATATGTGATTTTCATTGATGTCAACGCTATTAGCATTAATTCATTTGAAGTTGTATATGTCGAGGATATTGAGAAAATTATAATTGAATGAGTTGGAAGTTATTAGTGGTGAAGTGAAGTGAAGTATGTAGATGAGTTTTGTACATTGATGATCAGAGGTTGTGGACTAAAGGGTTTTTTGAGTGCATCTAGTTTATCCACGTCAAGTTTTAGAGATCTGCGTGAATATTTGATCGAGTTATGGAGATTTATATTCTGAAAATTTTTCTATTGCTTCACTTGGTGTTCCTAAATAAAGATGATGAAATTTTAGTTAATTTAGTTGTTTCAAATGCTTTTCTAGTGATTCATGATGTTTGTGGATGTTTCTAGATCACAGTCTATCTTTATTGCACATCCATGTTAACCGTTGTGCTCGAGGTTGGATATTTTGTCTTGCGTGTTCATGTTTTACTTGTTCTTGGCCCACATGGTGTTTGTAGTGTGTTATGGATCTTTGAGGAGTAATTGATTGAATTATTTTTATGTTGGAGATGTTGATTTGGGTCTTCACTAAGTTGTGGTCAACCTTGGTTGATTTTCATTAATAATAATTAGTGTTTTGGGCCAACAATTTCTATTCATTTTATTATTTTGTTAAAGCCAACATGAAGGGATGAAATTTCATATTGAGGATATAGATAAGTGATTGTTTATTCAAATTGAAAGGGGCCAGTGGATTCTAAGTGTGTGTGAACAAAGGCAGAGCAGAGTATGAAGAAGAGTGAAGAAGAGTAAAGAAATGTTCATGTGCTTAACCAGAACTATGATCAGGCATTAGCAGATGCTAATTTATTAGTTCAAATCTATGCAGATGTAATTTGATTCCTTTTATAAGAAAATTTTTCTTCCTTTAGGCCATTAGCCTTATTGTATTTGAGTAGTGAGCTCTAGGCAGTGTGCCTGAATGCATGTGTATTCCCCATATTTCATTTCTTTATACTTTTAATAGGGTATAATCTTGTGGATTGACCTCCACCATGGTTTTTGCCCTAACAGGGTTTCCGCGTAAAAAATCATGGTTTTATGTGTGTTTCTGATGTGTTCATGATTTATGTTTTAATTGGTAATAATAAAATCTAAGAATAAGGTTAATAAGTTGAATAAGTTTTGAATTTCTAAGACAATTGATTCACCCCCCCCCTAGTTGCCTACTCTTTTGTTGCCAATAATTGGTATCAAAGTAGGTTCCTTCAAAGAAGTTTAATAGCCTGAGGTGATTTGGGATGGTGTGATACAAGAAGGATAGTCCAAGATTTTATGGAACAAATTATTCTATGTGGAAGGTCCTTAAATGGAGTGTCATTTGAGATGCATTGGTGAACCCTTCTGGCACATTACATGTAATAGGTATGTTATTCCTTAGAATGGTACTACTACTAATGCTAAGATTAGAGATGCTAAGTATAATATAAGGGATAGGGAAGCTTTGTTAGGTTCCTTGACTGATTTTGAGATGACAAATGTTATGGATCTGAAGACTACGTATGAGATCTGGAAAAAGTTAGAAATCATGGACGAAGGTGATGCTAATGTAAAGATTGCTAAGTTGCATAGTTTGAAAGGGAAATATGAAAAGTTGAGAATGGGTGATGATGAGAACATTACTATTTTTATGCAAAGAGTAAATGAACTTGTGTATGGTATCAGTTGTGCTGGTGGACAAATAGATGAATCTGAGATTGTTGCTAAAGTGCTTAGATCCTTACATGCTTCTTACAAAGTCAAAGCTAGTGCTATTGAAGAGCTCCAGATTCTAAGAAATGTAACCAGAGATATGTTGGTTGGTAAGCTTACTACTTTTGAGTTTAGTTAATTTAGTGATTCCCTTCCTAAGGTTGAATCTACATTTAAGGCTACTACTTTTGGAAGAGGCAGATAAAGATATGATCTAGGTGAGAGTTCATCTAGAAAGACATTCAAGTATGAGGATGCAATCAAACAGACTGAAGAAGAAAGAGAGCTGGAAGAGCTAGAATCACTTATTTTCAAAAGAGTACTGATAGGAAAAGGTAAGTATGAAGGAAATTTTCCTCTTAAATGTTTTTCTTGCAATAAAATAGGTCATTTTGCATCAATGTGTCCAAAAAGAGCTCCTAGATGAAGACATAACAAGCCTAGATTTCAAAAGAAGTGTTACTATTTTACTGATGAAGGTGTGATAGATGATGAATCTAATAAAGGAGATAGGAGTGATGATGAATGGGTATTTATTGCTATCAAGGAAAATAATCCTATATCTACTCAATCTGGTAGTTGTACAAATGTGGAGAAATCCCTAGCTACTCGAGTTGAAGAGAAAGATGAATGGGTAATTGACAGTGGATGCTTGCATCATATGACAAGAGATAAAAGTAAGTTTGTAAGCTTGGAAAAATATGATGGTGGTGTTGTGTGATTTGGTGGTAATATAGCTGGTGTGGTCTATGGCAGAGGATGCATTTCTCTTGATGGTAAGCATAATACTGATGATGTCCTATATGTGGAAGGCTTGAAGGATAATCTTTTTAGTGTTGGTAAAATGGTTGATAAAGGATACAATATTTAGCTCAACGAGGGAAAGTGAAAAATATTGAGTTTCATAAATGTAATTGCATCAGGTACAAAGACAAAAGGTAATATCTTTCACTTGAATGTTGCTAGTAAAAGTTGTTTGATTTCTCAATTTAATGAAATTTAGTTAGGGAATAGGAGAATGTGCCATGCAAACTTTGATAATATTGTCAAGATAAGTTCTACTAAGGCTGAGAGATCTACCTAAGTTGGTGAAACCTTCTAATGCCATATGTAGGAATGTCAGCTAGGAAAGGAAACTAGAATATCATTTCAGAGTAAAAAGCATTGTTCAAATGAATTGTTGGAATTTGTGCATACTGACTGTGTGGTCCCTCTAAGCTCAAAATTTTACAAGGTTACAGGTATTTCATGTTACTCATTGATGATTATTCTATAATCGGGTGGGTTACCTTCTTAAGGGAGAAATATGAAGAATTAGAAAAGTTCAAGATCTTTAAGGCTATGGTTGAGATAGAGACAGTCTGAAGATTAAATTTCTGAGATCAGATAGGGGTGGTGAATTTACTTATTGAATTTTTATTTTTGTGAAGAACATGGAATTAAGAGACAATTGTCTACACCCCAGACCTCTCAATAAAATGGAGTTGTGGAAAGGAAGAATGAAACAATTGAAGATGCTGCTAGAATAATGATTTGGAATGAAATGTCCCTCATATCTACTGGAGAGAAGCTATGAGTACTGTTGTATACACATTTAACCAAGTAAAAATTAAAGGTGATGCTAGTAAAACTTCTTTTGAGCTATGGATTGGTCAAAAGCTAACATTTAAATATTTCAAATATTTGGGAGTAGATACTACATTAAAAGGGATGAAGATATAGGAAAGTTTGATGCTAGGACTGATGAAGGTATCTATCTAGGTTATTCTAGTAAAAGTAAGGCCTACAGGTGCTATAATAAAAGATTAAGGAAAATGGTTGAAAGTGCAAATGTCAAGGTTGATGAAGACTTAGGTACACCATCCATAACCTGTGGATATGATTATAATGATCAAAATGATAATGAAAACAAAGGAAAGGAATTTTAGAGTACAAATCAAGTGCAAATCATTCTGGTGAATCAAGAAAATCAAGAGGAAGAATAAAATAGTGAAATTACAAAAGAAAGAACACAAGATCATGAAGTTGAAGAACATCCTAAGAAGACTCCAAGGTATGTAAGATTGAATCACTTAGAAGATCAGATTATAGGTGATAAGAACAAAGGTGTCCAAACTAGGACAAATATTACAGAAGAGTACTGCTTGATTTGAGAGACTACCTACTAGTGAATGAAGCATGCAAATATGAGCACTAGGTTGAAACAATGAAAGAGGAGTTAAAACAAATTGAGAAGAATAATACATGGATTCTTGTTCCTCGACCTAAAGATAAGAATGTCATTGGAACTAAATGGGTCTTTAGAAACAAATTGAATGAGCAAGGTGAAGTGGTTAGAAACAAAGAAAGAATGGTATGCAAAGGATATTCACAGAAGAAAGGAACTAATTTTGAAGGGAATTTTACCCCTATTGCTAGAATTGAAGCTGTAAGATTATTTCTTACATACATTGCTTACAAGACCTACAAGGTCTATTATATGGATGTCAAGTCAGCTTTTCTAAATGGTTAGTTGGAAGAACAAGTGTATGTTGAGCAACTTGATGGATTTTAGTTGACTGATAAGGGAGATATGGTGTGTCAGTTGAAGAAAGCTCTATATGGACTTAAGCAAGCCCCTAGAGCTTGGTATGCTAGATTAGACAAGTATTTGTTGAAGCTTGATCATTATAAAGATTTGATTGTTGAATTTTTTGTTGATGATATCATTTTTGGAGGAGATGATGGTTTGTGCATGAAGTTTCCTCTAATGAGATGCAGAATGAATTCAAGATGTCAATGATTGGTGAGATGAAATTATTTTTGGGATTGAAAATTACTTAGTTAGATAAAGGGATAAATTTAAATCTTAGTTTAAGTATGGAAGGAATTATTGAAGAAGCTCGATATGGAAGATTGAAAGCTAGTCAATACACCCATGCTAACCGGATGCAAGTTGACAGTAGAAGATGATTCTTTAAAAGAAAATTAGACTAGATATAGATCAATGATTGGTGGATTGCTTTATTTGACTCAAACTAGGAATGATATCATGAATGTTGTATGTATTGTTGCAATATTTCAAGCTGATCTGAAGGAATCTCATGTGGCTACTATGAAGAGCATTTTTAGATACTTGAAGGGAACAATTGACCTTGGCCTATGGCATCCTAAAGATGATGATATTACTTTCAGTTCCTTTACTAATGTTGATTGGGTAGGAGATGTAAATGATGGGAAAAGTACTAGTGGTGGAGCATTTTTCTTGGGTAAAAGTTAATTTCATGGCTAAGTAAGAAGCAGAATGTCATTTCCTTATCTATTATAGAAGCAAAATACATTGGTGCTGCTAAAAATTGTACTCAAGTCCTGTGGATGAAGAAGATGTTGAAGGATATCAGAGTTGTGTATAATGAGCCTATTTCTATATTTTGTGATAACTCAAGTGCTATTAACATTTCTAAGAATTTGGTGTTGCATTCTAAGAAAAAGAGTATTTCTATTAAGTTTCACTTTTTGAGAGAAAAGGTGATTGAAAAGGAAGTCAGACTAGAGCATGTGCCTACTACGTAGTCTATTGCAGACATTTTTACCAAGTAGTTTCCTAAGGATAATTTTGAGTATCTCAGAGGAAAGTTAGGGGTGATTACCCCTCCTAATAAAAAATATGGATGCATTGAATTACATCAATTCATGAATTTCATAGTTATATCTTGATTCAGATTGATGTTGTGGTGGTTTCTACTTAGTGGGAGAAGTCAGATGTTCAAAAGTTCAGATATGTGGTTCAGAGTTTGTATGGAGATTAGAGATCTTTGTCATTGATGTCAAAGGGGGAGAAGTGTAATGTGAGATACTTGTTGGAATCGGTGTTAATGAGGGAGAAAAGATCATATGAAAGAGTTGAGGAGAAAATGAGTCAGAACCTAAGGGGGAGTAAGTGTCAAGAGTTAGTTGCGTTGGTGGTGTTTTTCATATCATGTGTTTCCATCAATTCCAAAGGGTGAGATTGTTGGATGTTGTGGTTGTGTTGTTGATATGTGGTTGTCATTGATGTCAACACTACTAGCATTAATTCATTTGAAGCTGGATATGTTGAGGATATTGAGAAAATTGTAATGGAATGAGTTACAAGTTGTCAGTGGTGAGGTGAAGTTCAGTATGTCGGTGAGTTATGTACAATGATAATCAGAGTTTTTGGACTAAAGGGTCTATTTTTTGAGTGTGTCTAGTTTATCCACATCAAGTTTTAGAGATTAGCATGAAGATTTGATCAATTGATGGAGATTTATATTCTAACAGTTTTTTATTGCTTCAATTGGTGTTCCTAAATGAAGATGATCTGATTTCAGTTAATTCAGTTGTTGCGGATGCTTTTCTAGTGATTCTATATGTTTTTGGATGTTTGTATATCATGCTCTATCTTTTTTGCACATCTACATTAATCGTTGTGCTCGTGGTTGGCTATTTTCTCTTGCGTGTTCATGTTTTTCTTGTTCTTGTCTGACATGGTGTTTGTAGCATGTTGTGGATCTTTGAGGAGTAATTAATTGAAGTATTTTCATGATGGAGATGTTGATTTGGGTCTTCATTAAGTTTTTTCCAACCTTGGTTCATTCGCATTAATAATCTTTAGTGTTTTGGGCCAATAGTTTGTATTCATTTTATTATTTTGTTAAAGCTGAAATGAAGGGATGAAATTTCATATTGCGGATATATATAAGTGATTTTTTATTCGAATTGAAAGGTGCTAGTGGATGTTGAGTGTGTGTGTGTGTGAGAATAAAGTCCAAATCATTCAAATGCAGAGAAAAGTGTGAAGATGAGTGAAGAAGAGTGAAGAAATGTTCATGTGCTTAACCAAAACTATGATCAAGCATTAGCAGATGCTAATTTATCAATTCAAATCCTTGTGGATGTAATTCGATTCTTTTTGTAAGACAATGTGTCTTCCTTTGGGTGGTTAGCCTTGTTGTATTGAGTAGTGAGCTCTAGGAAATGTGCCTGAATGCATGTGCATTCCCCATAGTTCATTTCTTTATACTTGGAATAGGGTATAATCTTTTTGACTAACCTCAACCATGGTTTTTCCCCTAACAAGGTTTCCACGTAAAAATATTGGTGTTATGTGTGTTTCTGATGTGTTGATGATTTATGTTTTCATGGATAATAATCAGATATGAGAATAAGGTTAATAAGTTTAGAATAAGTTTTGAATTTGTTAGACAACTGATTCACCCCCCTCTTAGTTGTCTGCCCTTGTATTTCCAACAAGGTATGTGTAAGATCATGATGGGTCAAGAAGAGGCGATATGATGGGTATGTGTAGGGTATGTGGTTGAGGACTTTTTTTAACCCAAAATTGATGAAATGAAAAGGGTTTTTAAAGGAGATTCTCAAATTTCCACCAATATAAATTATGCTTTACTTTGAATTTAATAAAAAAATATTATTCATTTTCTATTTGAATTACGACTAAAGTCTTGATTAATAGGTTGATTGAGAAAAATCTATAGCTTTCAAACAGTATCACATTTTTTGAATTTGAAACATGTGTCACATTCAATGCCTCGTATACTATAGGATTAAAAAAAATCATGAATTTTGACCAAGTTAAGGACATCAGACATATAATTTTTTATATTTTTTAAAAGTTGTAATAAAAAATTCATAATTAATTATTTACTTGGAAAAATTACAAAAAAATATGCATCACATCGGGACATGAGTCCTCTGCTTATGTAAAATTTTATAAAAAATATTATCATTTTATTGTGGTTAGGGTGGTCGGACAAACACCTACTTATTTTTTCACTAAAATTTAAGTATTATTGCATTGAAATTTCAAATTTTCACCAAATAGATTTTTTTTAAAATAAGCCTAGTATTTTAGAAACTACATTCAATTTTCTATAGATTCTATTCTTACATATTTTTTGACATAATATAGATAACTTATTCAAATTTTTATGTGAAGTTGCATAACTCTAATTTTTTTGAATTTTTTGCCACTTAAGGGCCTATTTTTTCCATGACGTTCCTACACATACCCAGTTGCAAATCATATTTTCATATATAGAAATTAGGTGGAAAGGATAGAGTAGGCATTGAAGAGCACAATTAGGCTTTTAATTTCTAGAAATCCCTAACTAGAATGATATGCCACTTCTACCGTATGAGTCCTATTATAATGAAATTAACAAATTTTAGGAGTTCCAGACATCTCTCTGACAAAATTTTGTTCCTACCCAGAAACCCTAATCTTGGAGTAAATCTCCCAATCTAGCATGTGAGTCCCAATCAACATTAAATTCAATATTTTTAGCATTTTAAGTCTTCATCAAGTCCCTTATAGGCTTCCAGGTGCACATCTTTCATCTCTTAACTTTTAAAAAAAAATTACATGTATTTTTAAGTCATTTAATTAAGTCTTGCATTACACTAGGTTTAAGCATTAGGTCTTTAATTTCATTAGTATTTCCAAGCCCTCGCTTTGTGGTGAAACCCTCTATAACTTATAATTAGATCCAAGGGCAACCCTATTGCAACATTTCTTTCTCCTTCACATACCTTAGATTGAGATCTCTAGGGTTTTCCTTTAATGAAAGTGAAGAAGATTATTGTTCTATGTCCTAAACCATAAGCAATGACAATTTCATATCTTTAATTTTGGTGAACCTATATTTAAAACATCTTAATTATGATTTGGAGTGCATAATCATCCTATACCTTCCTTGCATTAACATTTCATTAATATTTTCATTCATTAATTGGCATTCTAGGGTTTCTAAATCTTTCATTAGTGAAAGTGCACATAGGTTTCATTTTTGCATCTTGCATTATTTAAAATCATCTAAAATATTCATTTGCATTTAGTTTACATATCATCAAAACCAAAAAGCATAAAAATCACCTTTTTTTTTTTTATTTGTGAAAAAATTCCTCACTGGGACTCATACGCCCCTTTAGGTGATTTAGTCCCAATGCATAGTTTAAACAACATTTTCCAAAATTCAAAACTCTGTTTCTATGCTTTTGTTTGCTATTAATAACTTTTTTGTTTCAATTTACAATTTTTTTGTTTCATTCATTTCATTGCATTCATTGCATATTTCATTACCTATATTGTCCCTTATATGATCTTTTCTACTTGGTGCCATATTGCTAATACTATAGTGAGATGATGTTTGAGACTTATGTCATCCCAAAATAGTACAATCATCATATATTTTGGGTTAACAAGCTCTTTCACTACTAGTGTTGGCACTAGTCCACTAGGTATGGACCATACCCTTAATAACTCCTTGTCTTTAAGTAGTGTGACACATGTTGAGAAAATGTTTGCTAGTATTCCACTAGAAAACATAATCCAAATTCATGAAGACCTAGCAAACCTACAAAATTAAATAAGTACAAAGAAATTTTCAACTATTACCATCCCTACCATAGATAGCATTCATTTCATGCTTCAAAGTGAAGATAGAGTTGACCTTGTGTGCAACATAGTTCAAATCTTTGGAAAAAATCTTACCTCAACCACTAATTGTCCTTTATCCTTGAACAATGTTACAAACCAAGGAGGAATTCAAATTCCTCCTCCCACAACAATTACCTATATTCCTACCTATACCTATCTTGAAGTTACAACAACAATGCAACCTACTAGTAATGTGACTCCTTCTTTGGGTATTTCCACTAGCATTCCTAGTACCTTGTGGTATCGCATACCATATCTCCTACCACCTTCCCACCTATAAGAATTCCATTCACTTGTCCCTCAAAAACATACATAACTCCATTTTATTCACCTCCACCTCACAATACAAGCAATTAACCTCTCATAAACAAACTTTTGAAAATCATTTCATCCCTTCAAAAGAAAGTCTCCACTATCAATGAAAATTAAAATGGCCCACCTACATATAATATCAAAAGAAATCCATTGTCATTGGAGATATTGTGAATACTAATTCCACAAGATGTAGAGGTGGCTACATTTGAGAAATATGGGGAAAACGGATATCCTTCTAACCATGTTTCCACTTACATAGCAATATGTAGTGAATTTATTCTTGATGATAAACTCCTGGTTAAGCTTTTCCCTAGATCCTTGAAGGATATGGCCTTAGAATGGTTTTCCTCATTATCAAAAAAATCAATTCATTCATTCAATGAACTTGTTAAGGCATTTATCAACCATTTCTAGGTCCATATGACTCTTAAGATGACCTTGGCTAAATTGATGAGATGTAAGAAAAGATAAGAAAATGTCACTGACTTTATTTTATGATATCAATTGCTTTATTCCCAAATTAATGTAAAGGTTCCTAACCCTCACCTTCAAAAGATGTTCATAGAAAATTCTCAAAGTAAGATACAAGATAAGCTTACCATGATGAAATTTCTATCATTCATGCACTTATGTACTAACCTTCATGATTATCAAAACTCATTTAGTAGTTGTGATGCAAAATACACCTCTAGAAGAACTTAGAAGTCTTAGTCCACAAACAAAAACAATTACCAACCTTTTAGGAAGAAAAAAAAGGTTTCCTTCAAGTTAATCTCCCTCAACAAACAACTCAACATGTTGATAACCAAGTAGTTGTTGTTAAAGTGGTAATACCCTTTAGCTATTGGGACTTGAAAAGATAATTCACTCCCTTTCCCAATACCCTTCATAAAAAAATGTCACAACTCTTAGAACAGAAGATGATTACCTTGCCTTGCATTAAAACTCATGATCCTAATAAATATTTACCATTGAAGTTTAGATCAAATTCTTATTATCATTATCACTGAAAAATGGACATAACATGGAACATTATAAGCATCTTAAACATCTTGTTCAAGACCCCATTGATTCTGGTAGGCTTTCTATTGAAGGTGTTAATGATCAAGGAAATAATTCAATTCCCCCTTAACAAAAACTTACAAATCTTTACCAACCCTATGCCTAAGCATAATATTTCATTTGTCAAAGATATAGAAACTGCAAAGACTGATGTGATGAATGTTGACATGGATGATGAGAACATAGACACAATTCAACAAAGTCCTATAGACACTTATCAACATGATCCTATGGAACAAAATACTATCGATGGTTTGGTTGCATTGGTCAAAACTCAACATTGTAAGGGTCGAAATGAAAATACTTTAGACATTTCTTTCTCCTGTAAAGATATACTTAAACGTGCATATGATGTTCCTCTTCACATAGCTGGCTAAATCTATGATGATCCCACTAATGGGATATTAATAGATCCCATCTGTGAAGAGAATGTGATCACTAAAGAATTCCTACTTGTGCATGATATCTACCAAGAAACATATGATAAATCAAAAGCATGGATTGAGATGTCTAACAATTTCTCTTGTCCTATGATTGGATCAATCACCTAGGTATGTGCAGGATCATCATGGAATAACCAGGCCCTTAAGTGGCAAAAAATTCAAAAAAATTAGAGTTAGGCAACTTGACGTAAAAATTTGAATAAGTTATCTATATTATTTCAAAAATATGTAAGAATTTAGAATCTGTAGAAAATTGAATTTAGTTTCTAAACTACTAGGTTTTAAAAAAAAAATCTATTTGGGGAAAATTTGAAATTTCAATGCAGTAGTACTTAAATTTCAGGGAAAAAATAAGAAATAGGTGTCTTTCTGACCACCCTAACCACAATAAAATGATAATATTTTTTTATAATTTTTTAGACATAATTAGAGGACTCATGTCCAGATGTGATGCATATTTTTTTGTAATTTTTTTCGAAGTAAATATTTAGTTATGATTTTTTTAATACACCTTTTAAAAAATAGAAAAACTCGTATGTTTGACCACCTTAACTTGGTCAAAAGTTCATAAAATTCAATTTTTATTTTTTTAATCCTATAGTATGTGAAGCATAGAATGTGATACCATTTGAAAGCTATAGATGTTTTTTAATCAGCCTAACAATCAAGACTTTAGTCATAATTCAAATAGAAAATTAATATTAATTATTTATTTAATTCAAATTTAAGCATAATTTATATTGTTGGAAAGCTGAGAATATTCTTTAAAAACCCTTTTCATTTCATCAATTTTGGGTAAAAAAAAAGTTTTCAGCCACATACCCTACAAATACCCATCATATTGCCACTTTTTGGCCCATCATGATCCTGTACATACCCACCTTACCTTTGCAAATTGGACCAAAAACATTAGATGTCTCATTCTCCATAATCTTGACATTGGATGAATTATATATGAAGCTTGGTTACCCATGACTATGCTCCATAGAATTCATCTCGTCAGTTGTGCATAAATGCATACAATTTCCCTTTGATAATGAAATTTTCACCATGCATCATAGTGCCTTTAACCCTTTGTCTTCCTGTGGAAAATTTTCATTCGATTTCTTCTGGCTTGATCCTATGGAACCTACTAAACCTCAAGAAGAATTCTTTTTCAAATCCTACCAAAATTTCAAGGTGAAATGTATAGCAAAACATTCCCTTCAAAACATGCCTCAACCCATGAATGAACCTACCATCCTTGATGAAACCATGATTGAGTATAAGGACATTCCAAACAACCAAGACTAACCTAAGATAGATCCTTTGACTATTTCCTACAAAATACCAAGAGATAAAAAAATAATCCCATCACGCCTCCTAAAATAAAATATGTTTACAAATATAAAGAGAAAGTGGTTGAACAACCTTCCATGGTTCCTTTTGTTCCTCCCCTTAGGGAAGAAAACAAACCTATGGTTGATCAACATGCTCCTACACAAGCACAACTTGAAAAACAAACTAAAATAAATAGAAATGCCAGAGAGTGTAGGCATAGGCATTATGCTCTTGTTCAAAGGTTAAATGAAGAAACAAACAAAGAAAATAAAAATCCAAACTTGACTGAAGCAATGCATGACGAGTCTCCCTTGCAACAACAAAAAGATTGTATATCACAACTGCAACAAGAGCTAAACCCTTCTTTAGACATTATTATTCGATCTCCTATTGTGATTATCTTGGATGATGATGAGGAGATTTCTAAACTTGACAAGGAGGTGCATAATGAATTGAATACATTATTTTCCTCTTCTTTGAGCTTACATGATAAATCTCCTACGAAGAGTGTTGAACTTGGTAATGAGCCTACTTTGGTACTTGCTATTTTCCTTTTGGATAGTTATCTACCTTTTGTTTATGATGAACACAATTGGGATGTGAATGACCTACTCATAGGTTGACTCGCATGTTCCTAACTAGTCTTTTACATTATTTCTTTATCTTTTGTATGATTTCATGTGCATAATTTGATCCCCCATGATATTATATTTGATGTATCCTTCTCTCCTTGTGGCATTCCTCTATTTGTACCTACCTTCTTCTCTATGGACCGTAAAGTTTTTTCCTTTATCTTTTTCATTTTTCTTGTGTTTTCCTTTAGGGGATGATGCAAGGCATTGAGAAATTCACGTCTCTTCCATGTTGACCCAATTTTTTTAAATTTTTTTCACTCTTTTTGTCATTCTTCTAGTTCTATGAGTATTTGGTGAATGATGATAGTTCAGAGCTCTCTAAAAACATTGTAGCAAGAACATACTGACCCTGAATCCATAGATTGCTTGTGTGTTTGGAATTTAATTTTGGTGGCAACCCATCTCTTTTCTTTTCATGAAATAGCTTTTTTTTTTAACATATGACTTGGAATAGGGCTTTCCAAATAATCTCTAATGTCCTCTTTATTGTTAGAATTTATCATTTGCTACTTTAAATTAAATTCTCACAACATAGTATTTAGCAATTTCTTTAAAGTTGGGGCATACATTGGAATTATTCTTTTTTGCATTTTTCATGGTTTAGTCTTCTTACTTCATGTGATGCATGTTTCTCTTTGTGGTGACATTGGGTGTGATTTCCTTCAAGAGTGCGATCTCTCTTAGCATATTATATTCCTCTTAGTGTCTTGATGCAACACACTACATCCCCTAAGTTGTGAATATTTTATTCTTTGATTGGTCTTCTCTTGGAGAAATTAGGCATGATTTTCCCTAAGTTAAAGACCTTACACAAATTAACTAAGTCTCATTTGAATGTTCTTTACATTATTTTTCATTTACAAAATATTGGTTATATGGCCACCTTATATAACACACTTTGCATGCCTGTGGAGCCATCTTGTTTGTTCATCAGTTTCAAGCATACAAAGCTTTTCTTGCCTCACGAAGCTCAAAATTCATTTTTGTGTGGTTCCTTATCAAAATTATCAGGAGGTATAACTTACATATGGTTGGATTGGAAGCCGATCCAAGGCATGAATTTTCCATAGCCACTCACATGTGTGTGTGAGTGCATACTAGTCATTTGTGTATGTGTCTCACATATTTGGATACTCACCCAACATAAATCCCAAAGTTCCATTTCCTTTGAGTGAATGTGCATTTTTTGGAAAAAATCCTTGATCTAATCCAAATCATGATAGACAAATAGTCAAATCTTGATCCACCCCTTCTTTTACCTTTTTCTTCTCTCCTTCTCTTTGGAATTACATTCTTGTGTCTTTTTGTTGCACCTTATGTCATTTCTTCATATGTGTTCTCTTGTTCCTATTTTACTTTGCTATAGGACCTTGATTCTAAGGGCTTGCACAACCCTCATGGTTGGTGTTGTCCTATCCCATTATCATCAATAAAATTGAAACCCTCTTAATCTAAATTTATCTACTTTAGTGTTAGTTTGAAGAAAGTTCCTCCTCTCACTAAAGTGGAGGCTAAATGTAGTTTTGCAAAATGTCATCCATGACATTTCCACACTTGTTTGTTCCCTCATAAAATTGAGCTTGATGGTACCTTGACTTAGTGTTGTAATGTGTTTAACACACTCTACTTAGGTTTTGGGCCCTTGTGAACTAAATGGGCTTAATTGTACCTTATTAGAGTGTTGCAAAGTGTTGTAACATACTTTCATACTTTTCTAGGGCTTTCATAAATAATTTGGCTTCTTTATGCTCTAATTGGCCTTATTTTGCATCTGCAAGCCTTAATTAATGCATTTTTTTTAGTATAATCCTAAAATAAACCAAAATCCAATCATAATTCAGGTATTTTTAGGTTGTGTGGCCTGGATTTAGTTATTTGTAACTCATACGCCACCTTGAGTGTATGAGTCCCACCTAGGTTTTTGGGCCCCGATCTAGATTTTACATCATTCTAAGTAATTTTAAAAATTTATCCCATAATTAATGCCTAATGGGACTCATACGTAACTTCTAGTGTATGAGTCTTGTGTGGCACAAAATTAAATTAAATTTAAATTCTTGGTGGGATTTTATCCTCCTAGATTTGATGTTGGCTCGTAGTGTTGTAATTTTGGGAAATTTGGAAAAAAAAGCATAAATACAAGGTTATTTCACTCATTTTCACCTAACCTTTCAAGTATTCATACATCATAGAAAATTGGAGTTCACAAAGCATTCAAATGTTTTCAATAGCATTCAAAATTTGATTATCAAGTGTTTCATAGCACTATTCAAGCATCCAACATCATGCCAAAGTCATCATGCATCATGTTTTATTTTGAGCTAGCAATTGTGATTTAGGCTTTCATGATTCAAGCTAGCATTCAAGTCAAGATTCATCATATTCAAGCAAGAGTCAAGATCTACTTCCATTGGAGCCACTTCATACATGTTTATAGGAAACACTTTATTGTTATGGTTTGGTGAGTTGTAACAATGCATGTTGTTCATTCATCAATGTTCCTTTGTTTCCTTTCATTTCATTACATGGTTTGATTATGAAAATAGGGTTTGACCAAGGGACACCCCTTTCCATTAACAAAAAAAAATATTCCCTCTCTTTAGTGTGAGATTTGCAGATTTAGGTTGAAGACACATTGAAGATCAAGTTTG
>VDFB02009992.1:0-35606 GCA_007258455.2 Sequoia sempervirens
CTCCTCCCCCCTCTCCCTCTCTCCCCTCTACCCTTATACCCCCTACCATTTATCTCTCTCCCACTCCCCCCTCTCTCTCTCTCAAGTCTCTCCCTCCTACCCCCACGCTCCCTTTCTTTCCCACTCCCTCCATATATCTCTCTCAAGTCAATCATATGGGCCTTTCGTAAAATTTTCCAACTATACTTGCCATTCTCTCCAGCTGAAAAAATCCATGCAGGCCCAATAAAAAAACATAAAAATAGTTAAAGAATACCCATAAGCACAAAGCTAACGAATCTTCAACTTCATTGCTCAGGTGATTTAAAGCATCAGAATAAAATAACCTTCTGGGTCTCTAAATCTTATACAGTATATGATATGAAGCAATTTCATCATTGTGGAAAAATTACTACACTAAAAAGATTTCTAGAGAAAAGAAAATCTAGGAGGTTCGTAGGGTTGTAAATACATTACAATCAGAATAGGAACAACTAAAAAAGGAGTGACTCATAATCCTTTTAACTACAATTTACATTTTGAGAATACAAAAATTTGGAATATGCATCATCAAATTAGTTAGGCTGTGCAAACGAACCTCATATTTCAACTGAATATTCTTAATACACAGTTGCTGCTCTTGAAGACTGGCTTCTGCAATAACAATAGGTGCTCTGTAGTTGGTGCATATGGGATTTCTCATGGCTTCTTTAATTTCCATGTTCTCCAAATGAAGCTTCTCGTTATCCTGCTTAAGGAGAGTGTTTTCATGACACTCGTGTTGAGCCTGAAAATCCAAGATTTGAAAAGCCATGATTAGAAAAAATTAATATATAGTTTTTAACTATATACTTTTAATATTATAATAATAATATATATAGTTTTTAATTATATACTTTTAATATTATAATAATATTTATATATTATAATAATAATATAACTATTAAAATATATTGCAATAATAAGTATATTATATATTATAATTTAAAAATAATATAATTTATATTTATATTAATATTAAATATTAATTTTTAATAGATGGGGTTCGACCAAACATATTTATCATGTTCGACTGAACCCCATTTAAATCTACTTTTTTATTGTATGTTAAATGGGTTTGGTCGAACCCCCATTCAACCGAACATTTGATTTTTGTTCGACCGAACAGTAATTCGACCGAACCCCCTTATTTTCACCCACATCCTCCCAAGCACGAAAATTGCTCAGAATTTTGCACTTTGAAGCTCGATTTGAGAATGAAAATGGAGGAGATCTTAGAAACTCAACTAGTATCAAGTTTCCCTCAAAACGAGCTATCCAACGAATATAATTTTAATATGTTTTGATTATATTATCTATTTGTTTTTTAAGTTTTATTAAATATAGGTTTTTCACTAAAAACAAAACTTTTTGTTCTGCACATGTGGAAAAATAGAAGATTATCAATTTTTTTATGAAAAATATGGGTGCACCAGAAATTGGAGTCCTTGATCCAACAAAAAAATAAAATAATTTCGATACATACAGTAAAAGTTATGCGTTATACAGTCGCGTTATGTCAAAATTGTAATTGGTTTGACTTTGAAACTTGATTAAAGAAAAAATATTCAATAAAAAACTATCTAACCAAGTGGAAGCACTAGATATCAGAGTTACAAATCTAAATTCAAAAGAATTAGAATATTATCATTCAATGAAAAAAAGTTATACGTTATACAGTGTGTGTTACTTTTTAAAAATGCTATTTTTTGGAAAAAACCAGTTTTCATGGGAGATGGAAAAAAAAGTGCAATCTGATTCCAAAAATTTTGAAAAAAATATTTTTAGAATCTACAAACAAAATGTGACAAGACTCTAGTTTGCATCATCTTCAAATTCCTCGCAGTTTAACCGCTATAGGTGCCCGAATGTGAAGATTTAGTTAAAAAAAAATTCAGTGTCCAGTTTGGCCAAAAATTGTAAACCACTATTGTGGGATCACCCCAACGAACATACTAACCCTAGGGGAAACCTCTCTTTCTTTAGTTTATTTTTCCTTCACATGAAGTAACGTTACTCAGAAACATATGACTTGGCATAGGGGCTTTCCAAGTTGGATCTTATGTTTTCTTTCTTTCTTGTTTGCATTTTTCATTCACTACTTTAAAGTAATTGCTCACAGAACAGTGTGTGGGAATTCCTTTAAAGTGGAGGCATACATTGGCATAATTATTCATTTGTATTTTTCTTGGTTTTTAGTGCAGCCTTGGGGTAAACCCACAAAAGTGGTTTACAATTTGAATGAGGAAAGAAAACTTGTAAAAAATGACCCCATGGCAAAATTTCTGATTTTGGGGGTTTGAACGAACTATTGGTTTGAACGAACCAAAAAAGGGTTCGCTCGAACTAGGACTCGAGTGAACCCAATTAATGCATGCATGAACAAAAAAAGTTTGAAAACCCCTTTTGGGAAGGGGGTTTGCTCGAACTTGGGTTCGAGTGAACCCCCCTTTGCCCTCATTCTCCTCGTCAGGCACTTTTAAAGTCCAGATTTTTGCACTTCGAAGCTCGGGTTGAGGATGAAAAAGGAGGAGAATTCACAAACATAATTGGAATAAGGTAGTCCTTAGAAAAAGCTATCCAATGATTATAATTTTAATATGTTTTGGTTTTATTATGTATTATTTTTTTTAGTTTTATTAAACATAGGTTTTTCACTAAAAATCAAGCTCTCTATTCTACATATTTGGAAAAATAGAAAATTATCATTTTTTTTAAAAATTTGAGTGCACTAGATATTGAAGTCCTTGATCCAACAAAAAAAATTGAATTTTGATACATACAAAAAAAGTTAGGCATTATACAATCGCTCTATGTCTGAATTGTAATTGGTTTGACTTCAAAACTTGATTAAAGAAAAAATATTCAATAAAAAACTATCTAAGTGGAAGCACTATATATTGAAGTTACAAATCTGAATTTGAAAGAATTAGAATTTTATCCTTCATGGAAAAAAAATATGTATTATACGGTGAGCGTCACTTTTTAAAAATGTTGTTTTATGAAAAAACTAGTTTTTGAGGGAGATGGAAAAAGAAGTGCAATTTGATTCCAAAATTTTTGAAAAAAATATATTTAGAATCTACAGACAAAATGTCACGAAACTCTAGTTTGCATCATCTTCAAATTCCTCACGGTTTAGCCACTATAGGTGCCCAAAAGTGAAGATTTAGTTAAAAATAATAATTTTAGTGTCTAGTTTGTCCAAAAATTGTAAACCACTATTATGGGATCACCCCTTGTTACTTCATATGATGTGTTTGTCACTTTATGGATGAAATTGGGTGTGATGTCCTTCATAAACGTGATCTATCTAAGAATATCACATTCCTCTTAGTGGCTTGATACGACACACTACATCCCCTAAGTTGTGAATATTCTATTCTTTGATTGGTCCTCTCTATGAGACGATAGATACAATGTTCCCTAAGTGATAGACCTTGTATGAACTAAACAAGACTCATTTGAACTTTCTTTTGCATGTTGCATTTTGCATTTACATGGCCACCTTGCATAGCACAACTTGCATTCCTGTGGTACCTTTGCATTTGTTCAAAATTTCTAAGCATACGAAGCTTTTCTTGTCTCATGAAGCATGAATCGACATTGTCCTTTGTGGCACCTTATTAAATTTATCAGGAGGTATAACTTTAATATGGTTGAGCAAGAATCCCATTCTGTGACACAACTTTCCCCATATCCACTTGCTTGTGTGAGTGCATACCAACCAAGCGTATGTTTCTCACCTCTTGGGCTTTCTCACCTCATAGACAACCAGAAGCTCCATGGACCTAGAGTGAGTATACTTGGGCTTTCTCACTCGATGGACAGCTAGAAGTCCCATTTCCCCAGAGTGAGTACACATTTCTTGTTTTAAACTAATAGCCTATATCTGATCCACAACAGGCTAGAAATAAGATCAAAGATTTAATTCCTTTTCATTATCATCATGTATGCTCCTTTGCACTTATGTTTGGTTTGCCATGGGATCATGATCCTAGGGGCTTGATCATCCCTCTTGATTGTTGTTGTCTCATCTTACCAACGTGTGTGCTTTAGGATCCCTCTCAATGTGCATGTTGGGATACTTTAGCGAGATTTTGAAGCAAGTTCACCCTCTCACAATTAAAGTGGGGGCTTAATGTGTCACCAAAAATGTATAGTTGACATTTTTATGCTCACTTTAGTCTTTCTTATGGACTTTGGCTTGATTTTTACTAGATTTAATGTTGTAATGTGGTCAACATGTTCACATTAGGTCTTGGACTCTCGTGAATCATTAAGACTTCTAAGATGTCTTTTAAAGGTGTTGTGAAGTGTTGTAACTCACTTTCACACTTTTCTAGGACCTTTTCATCATAATTCACCTAAATGACCCCTTTTTATCACTTACCAAGTCTTAAATTCAAAGTGTTGTAAAGTTTTATAACCCACTTTCATGATTTTCTAGACTTTTCATCATTAATTAGACCCTTTCTCATGTTTAAATGACCCTTTAATACACTTTCCAACTGTTTTTAAGTGTATTTTTGAGGTTATTCCCGTTGGACATGTTAGTGTAATTAATATTTAATTACACTTGCATAACTTTACTTAGGTAATATTTTAATTCCTAAGTTATTTATTCTCATCCTTATCTTGTTGAGCTATCTCGTTGCTCAAGATAAGATTAGGGCTATGCATACTTTGCTTTTATAAAGCAAATCATCTCATGTAATTATGAATTCCTGAATAATAATATTTTGCACATCTTTTTGCAATAGCTTTTCTTTTTCTGTTTTTCTCTTCTGTGGAAGGTTTTTTGGTTTGCATGTCTAATCTTGGTTTCTAACATGGTATCAGAGCCTTGATATGCATCCCCTTCTTAGCTTTTTTGAAAAAATCATTGTAGAGACGTTCAAGATTCCTCGAGGGTTTCATACCTTGAGATTGTCTCTCTATTTGGGTGCTCTTGCATGGTCACTTTCGGTGCACGGTTGAGGAAATTTGAGCTCATTTTTTAGTCTAGGGCTGTCCAAAAAGTCAGGATCGACTTTTGTTTTGCCTAAATCTGACATTTTATGCCAAAGTTATGAGGGTTTGAAGATTTTCCAAATCTAGGAGTTGCAAAGCTTCTGGTGCATTTTTAGGTAGATCGGACCTCACCATCAGATCTAGAGCATTTGAGAGATGAAAATCGACATATAATTTTCCCTATTTCACCTTCATTTGTTTGTGAAGCAATTTTTTTTACCTTGGGCGGCCGTATAGCCTACCTGGGTACAGGGTACGATTATTTGTTCGCAAAATAAAAAAATATATTCATTTTTATATGTTCAGCGTTAAATATTTTTTAAATCGGACTATTTGTATTTGGGAAATCAATATATATTGTGGGGGAATATTAAATATTGGAGGTTTGCATTTTATATTTTTGCGGAAAAATTTTTGTCAGCACCATTTGCAGGTTTGTACCTACCTTTTCCACAAATTTGATGGCATTCTACCATCGCTGACATAGTCCCTGCCAGCCGGCGCTTTCACTCTGTCAATGTACCTTTTCCGGTCATTGGCCGCTCCTTCTACTAGCCTTTTTTTCGCCGGTGCATTTATCGGCCAGTTTCCTACTCATCGGCTCTCCTAAAATCCGCGCCGCTATCCTTAACTCTCGGTCATTTCATAGCCTCGGGGGGCGCCACCGGCAGCATCACCAACCCCCAGCCTGCTCGCCACTCACCAACTGGCGAGTTTCTTTTTTTTGCAAAATTTTGACCCCTAGTCATATGGCGGACTAGGGGCTAGTCGCCCACGTGCCTATTTTTTGCACCTTTTTAGCCTGTGAAGACCCTGATTTGCCCACATACAGGCCTTTTTTTCATTTCGTCATAACTTTTGATCCCGAAAGATTTTTTTTTGAAATGAGATATTGCCAGAAAGCTAGCGAGCCCAATTTTCTGATGGTGTAGTTTGTTTTCAAAGATTTTTCTATTTGATGGGATGCTTTCCTATTGAATTCAGATGTTCAGATTTCACTCCGGAGGGCATATCTTTTGACTCGGTGATCCTTTTTTCATCATTCTTGCAACGTTGGAAAGCTAGTTTAGACATCTACATAGATCTGATGTCTATTTTTATTTTTTGTTTATGAACATTAGCATTCTCTCCTTTTACAATAGTTGGTTTATTGTAATAAATGAACTGAGATAAAGTTCCATCAGAGGGGGTTTCTTGCATAATAATCTGATTAGAGTGTGCATGCACTTTGATCTGCATCTTGTTTTGATGGCAACTCACATGGGTTATATCTAGTTTCTTAGTTTCTTTTGGCCACATTTTTTGTTCTAGCTTGACACATATCAGATTCACATCGGTTCACACTTTAGATTGAGAGTTTATGGTTATTGATCCACATTGGTTCAGATCCTTCTCAGTTTGAGGTCCATGTTTTTATGATTAATGTTCCATAGTCTTTATCATACTTATTCCCATGGAAGAGTTTTAGTCACAGTTTGGCATTAGCATCGAGATACATAGTTTCTAGATTTTGTCATCATTTCATCTATTGTTGCTTCATAGATTCCAGGGTTGTTCCAGTTTGTGAGTTTTCCAGTGTTTTGTGGCATCGGGTTTGCTATTGCATTATTATGATTCCTCTTTGGTTTCTTGTAGACAAAAGCATCTTTCCTTGCTTTTCAGATTGTGGTTCCAATGTTACTCCACAATGTTCTTCCAGTGCTTCTTTACAGCAGCCATCTCATTGTAGGGGGGTTTTATCCCACTGGGTTTTCCTTCTCTACCTCATTATTGCATTTGTACATGGGTGCCTGATCAGGCCTTCTTTCCAGGACCCATTCATGCTTTCTTTCATTCATCTTAGTCTTAGGTGCATGCTTTTTTAGTTTCCCTAAGTTGTACTTATGGGGGGGTGTTAGTGTAATTAATATTTAATTACACTTGCATAACTTTACTTAGGTAATATTTTAATTCCTAGGTTAATTATTCTCATCCTTATCTTGTTGAGCTATCTTGTTAATCAAATAAGATTAGGGTTATGCATAATTTTCTTTTATAAAGCAAATCATCTCATGTAACCCTTGAGGTCAACTTGCGATGTGTTACTTTCAAGAAATTTTAGTAAAATAATGCATAAATAATGGGTTTTCTCCTCATTTTACATCCTCCTATCTTCTACAATCTCCTAATCTCTTGCATTGATTAAGCATTCAATCTTACAAGCATTCAATCAATCAAGCATAATGAAGTCATCCATTGGAGCACTTCATTGCATATCTTTAGATTTCTACATCAAAGGTTTTGTAAGCTTATGACATTGCATGTTGTTTATTTACCATTCTCTTTCCATTTCATTTCATTTCATAGGGTTTGATTACCAAAGTGGGTTTTGACCAAGGCAAACCCCTATACTCTAACCCTTAATTTTTGCCTCTTTGCATGTCTATTTGCAGACTTTGTATGCATGTTTTTCAATGAAATAGGTGTTGAAAAGTGGTCAAGAAGTGTTCAAAGCCAATCAAGTCAATATAAACCTAATTCAATCTTGGAGACACTTTTTACCCCATTTTCTATAGAATCAAGTGCGGACACCTGTCAGAAAAGTAAGTGTAGACTTGAGGCTACAAAATTATGTCCTGAAATTCCTAAAATCTATAGGTGGACTAAGTAGCCACTACTAGTGTATTATTCCCTCTGCCAACCTTGAAAAGTAGTTTTTGCATTTTTGGATATACCCATTTGGCAGATTCTTGTTCCGACAAGTTTTCCCAAATCTAGGACTAAGTCACTTGGCGTAAGTGTCCCAATCAACATTTTCAATCAATTTTTCATGATTCCAAAATCTCTCCATATTTTATTTCATATTCCAGGTGCACCTCTGCAATCTTGTTCAGTTATTTCATCATTTACTTGCATTTTTAGGCATTTATGCATATCATAGTGTGTTTTCAAACAAGTTGCATTTCTTAAGTTTTACATCATTAAATCATTTTATTTTCAGACCAGTGCATTAGTACAATATTATTAGGCATATTACATCTCATTTACATTAATCTTGAGTGTAGGCATTTGCATTTTGGACTCCATCCATCCCTTTCTCCTTTTAGGTGAAAACCCTAAAAGGAGCTAAAACAAGTGTTGGCAATCCAAAATCATTGTCCACATTATATATATATATAATGTGGACAATGATCAATTAATTGGATAAGTTTTGATCTAATATATATATAACAATTCAATTAATTGGATAATTTTGATAATATTCTAAATATAGTAGAAAAAAGATCTTTTTCTATCTTTGGTTCATAACTCATGAAAGCTCGTAGTTGTAAGGACTTCTTTTATAAGTATTTCAATTAATTGGATAATTTTATAATATTATAAATATAGTAGAATTTTTTTTTTTTTTTTGGTTGTATACAACAATAGCTATCTTTGGTTCATAACTCATGAAAGATCATAGTTGTAGGGACTTCTTTTATAAGTATATCAATTAATTGGATAATTTATAATATTATAAATATAGTAGAAAAAAGATCTTTTTTGAAAGCTCTTAGTTGTAGGGACTTCTTTAATAAGTGTTTCAATTAATTGGATATTTTTATTATATTAAAAATATAGTAGAAAAAAGATATTTTTTGACTAGCAATATCTATCTTTGGTTCATAACTCATAAAAGCTCCCAATTGTAGGGACTTCTTTTATAAATATCTCAATTATCGTAGAAAATAATCATGCAAAATTTTTGGATTTGAGTCCTGTAAAATTTCTAGTTTTGAACATGCATTAAAGTTTCTAGTTTTGAAGGTGTGTCAAAGTTTTTGGTTTTGGAGGGGCGTCAAGGACAAAATGGGTAGAAAATAAATACTAGTCAAGAAGATAGAGGATGAGATGAAGAGACAGGTAACCTTTTCTAAATTTTTGGAATAGGGGAGGAGATACATAAACATAAATGACATTAAACATCATGAAATAGACATTGAAATTTATATTGATCGGAATAAACTCTTACAAGATTATCTTTGAGATTTCACTCATTCACAATGAGAACCTTCTACAGACTCAACAAACTTGTATAACTCCCAATTTACACCTAGTTTCATATCTCTCACATACAGGTGGTTTCAAATGACCACAAACTAACAGACATGTGTTTTCAGATGACCACATACTAATAGACAGGTGGTTTCAGATGACTGCAAACTAATAGAAAGCTCTACAGAGTTGGACTCCAAAAGAGTGAGTAACAAAATACAGAGTTAAATATTAGATAGAAAACTATGCATCGATGGAGAGATAGAGAAAACATAAAATAATACTTCCTAAGTCAGCCAAAAAGCATGTGAAGCTGACTGAAGTGACAGTGAGTAGGTTGGGGGAGTTAATAGAAAATATATTCGAATCTTGTTGAGATATGTTCTCAATGCATGTCGTTAATGTTTTGCAATAATGTTGTAGATATGACTACCCAAAGGAGGATACAAATATGATAGGAATATATAGGAGATTTAATTGAGTAGTTGGTATTACAATCTCCAACACTTCTTAATCTAAACTACCAATTACCTTATGATTTCTTTCTTTTTCCTCTTCATTGATGCTTCGACATCTACTATCTTCAACTTCTAGGAATCAAGCCTAGGAAATCCCATTTTGTTGTTGGGATGCTCTACCCATGAGCTTTGGAAAACTTTGTAACCAATCCATTGTAGGTTTAGGTGTGAAACACTTTTTTTTCCTTAACACCTCCCATAGAGTCACAATGCTAATGGTCAGGGATCCTATCTTTAGTGGGCTCTGCTAGCCTTAAACATTGCTTAAAAAATGCTATGACATTCAACTATATTTTTCTTTACCCAGTGGAAAATTCTCTTGAATTTTCACAACTTCAAAACCTAGTATCCTCCTTAGATCTTCTGATCTCCTTTATCAACTCCTCTTTCTTACTTTATTGTGTACACTTTTACATGTGGCCAATTTTTTTTCTTTCATTCTCTCTCAACCTAAATAGATACACATACAACCTTCTCTAGAGAACCAACTTAAGACTGATAGAAAGTGACAAAGGACAACTTTCACCAAAAAGAAACATCATCCTAAAAAAATAAAAGAGACTTTTCTTATCTTCAACATCAAATTCTTCAATTGTTGTGATAGTCATACAACCCATTGATATTTCCTTTGAGAATGGTGGCCTTCTTCAGTGACCTCTAATAATTTTTTAATTCTCCCTCAATTTAGACACATTTGTAATCAATCCTCCATCAGCTACGGTAGTATCTACAATGTCAACAAGCTCTTTTTCTGTTAACACTATGAGCTTTTGTAAGGTTGAGATCTAACTTCTTCACATTTGTGGCTGAAATAAGATAGACTGCAATTTGGGGTAGATTAACAATGCTACAAACTGCTATGTTTAAATGGACTGAGATCTCCTTGACTAGACTCTTCTTCCTTCATTCATATAGTGGGATGTTTTTTTATTTTCATGATTCACATTTTTACAACTTCCTTAATGAAACATCATCCTCTTACCTTGCACTATGATTTGCACTCTTTCCATGTGGTTGTTGTTGGATAGAAAAAAAATCTATCCCCTTGCAGGGTTGGCATCTTCCAATCAAACTGCATCACCAGCTCCTTTGATGCTTGGCTATCTTTACTTCTTGAGGGCTCTTCATGGTGGCACTTACTACCACCAACCAACAATATTTTTATTTTCTTCTACTTGTGTGACCTCCAATCTTCAACCAATAATCTTTGGTGGTAGCTTTCTTTGGACTCTTCAACAATGAACTCCTTGGTTGGCTATTTCTTCTTGGCGTCTTCTACAACAGTGGCTAAATCTCCTCTTCAGGTGGTCATGTACAAGCATCCTATGTGTCTTCAGCTTAATGCACCTTCCACAACATTATTACTAAGTGATCTATCCTTCATATGACAAGCTTTGATAACCTGGTCTTCTCTTTTCATTAGCGCTTTTTTCCATTCACTAGCATGGGATTATATAATAGATCTGTGATATGTAAACTCCTTTTTACAAATCCACCTCCCGAAATATGCTCCAAGTCTTGAGGCCTAGCTTTTTACAAATGCATTCCTCCATAATCATCACTGATTTTTCCAAATGGTAGGTTCCTTTTGACTACTACAATAGTTCAAGTGATTACTTCTTAATAGGTACTACAATGGTCCATGATCTACAGATCCTCACATGATCTATTTTGCAACTTCAACTCTACCTTGATTAGATGTGGTTGATATAAACTCTTTGAACTCCTATTCTATTGCCCACAATCATATACTCCTAGCAAGCATGATTGACATGGCTCTGATACCACATGTTGGAATAGGGGAGTAGATAAAAAAACATAAATGACATTAAACATCATGAAATATATATTGATCAAAATAAAGTATTACAAGACTATCTTGACAACCTTCTATAGACTCAATAGACTTGTACATCTCACAATTTATATCTAGTTTTAGATCTCTCACATACAGGTGGTTTCAGATGACCAAAAACTAATAGAATGGTGGGTTTAGATGACCACAAACTAATAGACAGGTGGTTTCAGATGACCACAAACTAATAGACAACTCTACAGAGCTAGACTCCAAAAGAGTGAGTAATAAAATGCAAAGTAAAATATTATATAGAAAACTATATGAATTGATTTCAAAGAGAGAGATCAAACATAAAATAATACTTCCTAAGTCACCCATAAAGCATGTGAAGCTGGTTGAAGTGACAATGACCAGGTTGGAGGAGTTAATAGAAAATCTATTTGAATCTTGCTGAGATTTGTTCTCAATGCATGTATTTAATGTTTTGCAATAATGTTGTAGATATGACTGCCCAAAGGAGGATACAAATATGATAGGAATAGATCGGAGATTTAATTTAGCAGTTGGGATTACAATCTCCAACATAAACAATGAAAGGGATTGCTTAAAAAAGCTGAAGAACTAACTATTCTAACATCATCACAGGTTGTAGTCATAATATTTTCAAGCAAAGGGAAGTTATTTTAGTATTCCAATGAGAGCATGACAAACCTATTAAAGAGATATCATGATTACCAATCTTCTGGCCAAAAGAATGATAATGTTGAAGGAGGAGAAGAAGTGATTGCAGTTAATGATAAAGCATATGAAGGGAGAAGGACTTTTGGATTTTGACATGATAGCTGTTGATGCCAAAAATTGACAAGGTAAGAGCCTTATGGGAAACTCAATTAATGGGGACCAATTACGCTAAACTGCTCAAGTGACCTTTGGGTTTTTAAATAAGCCGAATTCTTCTATATTTGGGGTTTTGGAATGGGAAAAGGAAGCAAATAGAAAAAATAAAAACCTAAGTAAGGCAATGCGCCAAGATGTAGATGTGGGAATGGTGAGTCTATCTTTTGGATGAGATTTAAGGGCCTGTTCAACAATTTGCTAAGTCCCAAAATAGCAAAAATCAAAGATGAAAACTTGAATAATTTATCCAATAACATAAAATAACTCCCATACACATTTACTATAAAGAAGAGTAAAAAACATGGTCTAAATCAACAAACTTATATTGAAATCATAGAAGTTTTGCAAATAAACAACTCAGTATAGTAATGTCCAGAAAAATATATATTTTTTCAAATAGCTTAAGAAAATAGAAAGGCTAAACCATGACATAGTCTGCAAATCTTATACATGAATCTAAAAATAGGACAAAAGGCCTGGTGTCTTTCACAATTCTTTTTACATGTTCTGAACTCATTTTTGGAAGGAAGAAGCAATATATATAGAAAAAAAATCCCACCACCTGGAGAGCCAGTAACAAAAAATATTTTTTCATTATGAGCAATGATACCCAGAGAAATGATTTCCCATGGTTGTTGCAATAGAAAATATTCCGAGCATGGAATGTGGTTTCCTTCGAACTAGATGTATCCTCTATGAATGATGGTAGTGGTCCCACTATAGAAGCAACAAAATTCTATGCAAACATGTTTCGCTCAATCATGAAGTCAATTAGGACACGTGGCAATAGGTCAGGGCCTTTGGTTCATTCCTCCCTCCTTGCGATGAAAACCCACACAAGGAAGACATTTGGAGAAGTCCTTGCTACCAACGTTGACTGTGGAGTTTGCCAAAAAGTGTAAGCATATTGATGCTATGTGGAATGTAGATGAGGTTCATTGGGGAAGTGATTGGAAGGAGCATTCAAATGCCTGTGCTGGTGACATGTGGAAGAATGGTGGGGCACATTGAATAAACAAAGGAGGGAATCCTTACGAGGATCACTTAGTGGACACGTGGAGGCAGTCAGAAAAAGCTCATCAAAAGGGGCTTGAAGATATTCAAATGTATAGGGCACAGGTTGAACATAGAAAAATACAAACAACCAAAGGGAGCTCAAGGAATTTTATATCCACAATAGCATTGAAAGAACTTGAGAGATAGGTAGAGGCTAGAATGAGTTTTTAGTAGAGAATTTGGTGAAATTGAGAAAATAGGTGAAATTTATAAAAGGGACTATAATTTGGAGGAGGAGAATCAAATCTTGCATAACCTTCTAGAAGTAGATCAAAGTACCAAGGATTTGGTAGTTCCTACACCAAACTCAACTTTAACTAGTGGGCATTGAGATAAAAAATTTATGTGTAAGTCGTTGAACTAATAACCCTCTACTAAACTCTATTAGGCATGATACTAAATGGTCATTGGTGGAAGAATTTGAATTCCCTCGTAAACAAACAACCAATGTATTGTATTCATGTTGGACTAACTGCCACACCTCAGCATATGATCTTGTGAACTAACTGCCACTTTGGGTCTAGGTGAAGGTGTTGGTTTTAAAGTTCACTAACACTTGCAAGTTTTGGTGTAATGACAAACTAAATATGGTATTAGATCCTTAACCTAGGTTCAATTCCCCTAGTTGTGTTAGAAGGGGGGTGTTGGACTAACCACCACACCTCTGGGCATATGATCTCGTAGACTAATTGCCACTCTCGATCTAGGTGAAGGTGATGGTTTGGAAGTTCACTAACACTACAATTCAATGGTTAGTAGAGGGAGGTAGATATGGATTGTATTCAATGGTTTAGGAAAGGGAGTTAGATGTGGATTGGAGGTTTTCTAGGATATTTTTGATTCTTTAGTGAAGGTGGTATAGTTGGTTGGCGGCTTTGTTAGAGTTGATTTGTTCTATTCTAGCATTGTTATGATATTTTTTGCATTAATGTTTCCCTGGCTGATGGTAAGGGTTTGGGTCCTTTCAAAAATTCACTGATGATCAATAAATCTTGATCGAAAGTGTTTAATTTTTTCTTATGGTTAGTTGGCTTATGGTTGTATAAGGATTTAGGTCTTTTCAAAAGCTCACTTATGGTCATAGCTCTGATTAGAGGTGTTTAGTTTTGGCTCATGATTGTATAAAGGTTTGGGGTGTTTCAAAAAATTACTTTTGATCATAACTCTTGATAGAAGTGTGTATCAATAATAATAAAAATATTATATATTCAAGATACTGACCATTATTAAAGCTCAACCCGTTTATAGCTGGTATTACTAAGACTCTTGTTAGAATTTATAACTATTGTTTTGATCATTTTCAATTGAAAAAATTTCTTCTTAAAATAACAAATCAATTTACTCTATCAATAACTAAGTCTAATCAGAGATGCTATAATGAAATTGTCTTGGATGTGGATTATTGCATGAATCAATTATATGAACTGAACAAGAAAACACGAAGATTTTTTGGTGGATTTGTATAATATAAATATCTTAAATATATCTATCTAAAAAATTATATGAAGTTATTTTATTTTTTCTAGAAGTGATCTACAATTGTAACTAGGATTGTAATGTCATGGATGTGTTCTAAAAAAGTAGAACTAACAATTATTTTAAAAACAACTTATGTAAATAAAATAAAATAAAAAAATCTTGGCTAAACAAAAATTACTAAAAAAAACTAGCATATTTATCTTTAAATTTTTTTTATGTAAAATATGTCAAGAGATACAAAATGATCACAAGTAGGAGTCGATAATATTATTCATATGGTCATCCAAGAATTAAATTTTGTGTATGATTTATAATGATCATGTTTACCATGTAATATCAATTACAAATTCTATTCTATAAATTGTTTGTTATTTTTTAGCTGATATAAAAATTATAATAAAAATAACAATCTTTAGTGATAATTAACTTATGATTGACATAATTATGTTTAAAATTTTATCATCCATTCCTAATCTCTTAGATAATTGATCCTTAGATTCAAATTCCTAATTCCTAATATAAATTAAAATATTCTTATTTAAAATCTTAAATAAATCTATCTTAACTACTAATAAACATTTTTTTTACATATCCATGATCATTGTGCATTTTATTTAGATTTATTTAAGATAAGTCTACATTATTTTAAGTATTAATCTATGTATAAAGATATTTTTATTTTGTATATAAGAATTTTTTTTATGGATTTATTTTTGATTAATGGTAAAATAAGTTTTGAAGGGACTCTGAATTTTTTTACAATAGAAGCCATCTAACAAAAGAGTTAGCCAAGAGTAATATTATAACCAAGTTGCCTCCAAACAATAGTGACCACACAAAATACCCCACCCAAGAGAAAATGAAAGACAATGATCAACAAAACAAAGGACTCGAACACTCAATGCAACACTAATTCCCTACCTAGTAGACCAGTTACCGAAGACATGCTTAATAGAAACTAGAATTTTTTTAGAAAGACTCATCTTCCTCCTTTGGGTGATATTCTAGGAAAAACAATTTTTTAATCCTCAAGTTAAAGGTGAGGAGAGGAGAATCCTTTACCAAATCCATTAACTAATCCACTACACAAAAAAATAAAGGAATCTAATCATAGAAGATACAAGTTGCATAAAATATAGAGGTGTTCGAGGAATAACAATTCCACCAACACACCTATTGAGAGATGTAGGCACAATAGAAAGAGAATTGAACATTAGAGGGCTAGGATAAGGCACACCCTTAGGAAAAGAAGAAGGTGATGGGACAACAATATATCTAGAAGAAACTACATCCAAAATCAACCCAACAAGAATTGGGAAAGCAATAAGAAACTCACAATCCTTAGAGTCAAGAAAATATTGAATAGTAAAATATTTAAAATGAGCATTCCTCCACAAAGTAGTAGAACTTTTCATCCTAGGCAATCAAAATAAAGGTGAGTATTAGAAAAAAAAAACATCTTCTAGAATGGAAAGGAATAATCTCATAATTAAGTAGATGAGTAGATAGTGCCTACCCTCTACCATAAGGATGATATCCTTAAGAAGAACCTTGAAAATATCATTCTCAACTAAAATATAAGCATAGGAGTTATGTCTAAAATTTAAAGAAGAAACATCAATTCAAAGAAGATTATGAATCGTATTGCCAATATCTTCAAGACAAGAGACCCAAAAAATAGAGAGGGAGATTAGGTACCTTACCAAAATATGCATGATGTTGTAGGATCTAGAAAGAGGGTTGAAAGATGAGAAGCAAGGCTTGAGTGAGAGGGAATTCTTGCTCCACATCTAAATCAAACCATCCAACAATCTTTCCTTATATTTTTAAAAAATTGAAAGGTTCCAATGAGAAATCCCCTAGCAAATAGATAGAATTTGATTCTATTTTTATAAGAGGTATCAATGACTCCAACACCCATCAGTGCAAGTCTAGACAAGAGGGTCATAAATGATTAAATATGTAAATAAATCAAATAGAGGAAAAATATTTGTATAATTGATAACATCATGTCTAAAAGTGAGGATAGGCATGAGCAATCTGAACAAGAAAGAGGCTTCTTGCAGTGAAGAGGGTTGGAAAACCCATCATGATTAGATGGGATCCCCAACCCAAATAAATTTACAAAAGAAACCTATCCACCATCAAACATCACTTTTAAACAACCACCATAAAGGGACTATGTCTCACACTTAGGATCAATAACATGTGAACTGAGAGAGCTTATTGCAATAGAGGGGAGTAGGACATAAGCCATATCACATCCAACTACATCTATACCAACAAAAATCCCAAGTAAGGTGTGAAAGCAAGTAGAGCTAGTTCACTAATAGGAGTCTTATACATACTCATAGAAACATGTAGAGGCAAGAAAATGCTATTTGAATCCACTAGACAAGAGATCCATGAGTGGGTAAGAGAGACAACACCATAATTCAATTCAAGAATAAATTTCCTTCTTAGAGGATTTGTTAATAATAATATAAATACATATAATGAAAATATTTTATTAAAACTAATAACCTTCTCATAATTTTCTTAATGATTAAACAATATTATCTAGTATCAAATACCTTTTCTCATGTTTTTAAGTTTAAAATTCCACAAAAAGAAACTAATCAACTAATCGTATATAGTGCTATCAATTTATCAAAATTAATTCTACAACTTAGACTATATTTTGTCTAACATATATAACAACAAAATTAGACTAAGAAATAAATTATTAACTAGAAATTACACCTTGGTGTGAAATGGGTACACTAAAGAAGTGTGAAAGGTCAATTAGGGATTTTTTTGGTCTATTTTTTACATACATTTGTGTAGTATACATGAGGTCAATTGGTAGACCATTTAGAAAATGATGTTTGTGCAACATATGTCTCAATGGAGAAGTGATGGCTTCAAATCAACTATGCATCCACTTACAAGGATCTGAAAGAGTGAGAGGGAGAGGGAGAGGGATAGGGATAGGGAGAGGGGGAGAGAGAGAGAGGGAGAGATAAAGAGAGGATAGACATATATATAGATATGACAGAGAAATATATAGAGAAGGGGAGAGAGGGAGAGATAAAAATATAAAAATAGAGATAAGAAGTGATATAGAGACAGGGGTAGGGAGAGGGAAATATATAGGGGTAGAGAGAGATAGATAGATAATGAGATCAAGATAGAGGGAGATATGTGATAATTTAAATATGAAGAGATAGAGATAGAGATAGAGATAGAGATAGAGCTAAAAATAGAGAGGGGAAAACAAGGAGTGTGTGTGTATGAGTAAGAGAGATAAATGGAGAGAGAAAGAGAGGGAGTAAGATATGTATAAATAGATAGAGAGGGAGGGAGATGGAGGGAGAGAAATATAGATATACGAGAGAAGTAGAATGATATATAAAGAGGAAGTCATAGGGAGAGGGGGAGAGAGATAGAGAGATACAAATGAGAGATAAAGAGATAAATATAACTTGGAAAAGATAGAGAGGGTGAGAGAGAAAAAAAATAAAAGGACATAGAGAGATAAATATATAAATGGAGAGATGGAAGAGAGAGGAAGAGGGAGAGGGAGAGAGATATAAAGAGGGAGACAATGAAAGAGGGGGAGATGGAGAGAGAAATATAAAGACATAGAAAGTGATATATAGAGAGAGGTAGAGAGAGGGATATATATAACGAGAGAGTAGGATAAATGAAGGGAGAGATGGAGTAAACAAGAGAAAGAGAGATAGAGATAACGAGATATAAATAGAGAGGGAGAGGGAGAAATGGGAAGATAGAAATAGAAGGGAAAAGAGTGCAAGATAAAGGAGGTGATAGAGATAATTCATAGAGAGAGGGGGAGAGATAGAGAGATAAAGATAGAGATAGAAATAGGGAGGGAGAAACAATGAGTGTGTGTGTGTGTGTCTGTGAGTGAAATAGATATAGAGATAGAGATAGAGAAGGAGAAACAAGGAGTGTGTGTGTTTGAGTGAGAGAGATATTGAGATAGATATAGAGAGAGAGGGATAAATATAAATAGATAGAGGGGGGGATAAAGGATATTGAAGTTGAGAGATATAAAAAGAGAGTGATAGAGAGAGAGGGAGAGATATGGATAGAAAGAGCGATATATATATATAGTGGGAAAGATAGAGGGGAAAGAGAGAAAGAGATGTAAGGAGAGATAAGGAGATAGAGATAGGGAGAGAGATAAAGAGGAAGACAGAGATGGATATATGAAGATGGAAATGGAGAGAGAGAGAGGGAGAGAGAGAAATAGATAGAAAGAGAGTAAAAAAAGTAGAGGGAGAGAATGAGAGAGGGAGGGATGGAGGGATAGAAAGATATAGATAGGAAGTTATAAAGAGAGATGTAGAGAGATATATATAGAGGTAGGGAGAGGTACATATGGGGAGATATATAGAAATATGGGAAGAGAAAGAGAGAGATCTCTTTATATCTATGTCTCCCTCTCTATCTTTATATTATTATTATCTCTCAATCTCTCTCTTCCTCTCTACCCTATTTCTCTCTTTATTTGGCTTACCTTCTCTCTTCCTCTCTCTACCTTTCTCTTATTTCTTCCCTTTGTCTATTTCCCTCTCCCTATCTTTCTTCCCTTACTATTTTTTCTATCCCTATTTATATCCCCTCTCTCCTCCCTTCCCTCTTTATCTCTCTATCTCTCTACCTTTATATATATCTTCATCTCCTCTCTCTCTCTCTTTATGTGACTATATCTATCTGTCTCTACTCTCTCTCTCTCTCTTTAACTCTCCATATTTATTCCTTTATATCTATACCTCTATTTTTATATCTCTATCTCTATTTCTATCTCTTGCATCTCTTTGTCTCCCTCTCTATTTCTCTATTTCTCTATTTCTCTCTCTTTATTTTCTCTCCTTCTCTCCCTATCTATTTATAAAACAAAAAAATGTATTTCAATTAATTGAATAATTTTATAATACTATAAATATAGTATAAAAAAGATATTTTTTGACTATACACAACAATATCTATCTTTTGTTCATAACTCATGAAAGCTCACAGTCATAGGGACTTCTTGTAGACACTAAATTTTTTCCTAAGCCTACGAACATTATTTTCTTGTCAATCTCCTTTCTTCCCTTATAATTAAATATTTTTAATTATTTGATTATTCTCTATGATCATATTTCTTCTATTAATTACATAATTTTAATTATTTAATTAATTCATCTCTTTCCTTTTATTTATTTAATTTTGTCACTAACGTCCCTTTTTTCTCTATAATTAAATAAATTTTTATTTATTTAATTATTATCATTTTCTACTATAATTAAATAATTATTTGAATTATTTAATTATTCATTAGTCTCTTCTTCCATAAATTAAATAAATTTTATTTATTTAATAAATTACTAATTTGTCATTTTCTCCCACCTTTGAATTAAATCATTATTTAATTAAAAAGTCAACATTCCCTCATCTTCTATAATTAAATAATTGTTTTAACTATTTAATTATTCACTCTCTCTCCTAAATTAAATAATTTTATAATTATCTAATTTCTTCCAACCACCTTTCTTTCGGCTCTAGGAAAATTCACCTCAGTGATGGAACTAATTTTTCCTTTTCTCTCACCTTTGAATTAAATCATTATTTAATTGAAAAGTCAACATTCCCTCATCTTCTATAATTAAATAATTGTTTTAACTATTTAATTATTCACTTCCTCTCCTAAATTAAATAATTTTATAATTATCTAATTTCCTCCAACCACCTTTTTTTGGCTCTAGGAAAATTCACCGCAATTCATTGATGGAACTAATTTGTTCTTTTCTCCCACCTTTGAATTAAATCATTATTTAATTGAAAAGTCAACATTCCCTCATCTTCTATAATTAAATAATTGTTTTAACTATTTAATTATTCACTTCCTCTCCTAAATTAAATAATTTTATAATTATCTAATTTCCTCCAACCACCTTTTTTTCGGCTCTAGGAAAATTCATCCATGAAACTAATTTGTCCTTTTCTCCCACCTTTGAATTAAATCATTATTTAATTGAAAAGTCAACATTCCCTCATCTTCTATAATTAAATAATTGTTTTAACTATTTAATTATTCACTCTCTCTCCTAAATTAAATAATTTTATAATTATCTAATTTCTTCCAACCACCTTTCTTTCGGCTCTAGGAAAATTCACCTCAGTGATGGAACTAATTTTTCCTTTTCTCTCACCTTTGAATTAAATCATTATTTAATTGAAAAGTCAACATTCCCTCATCTTCTATAATTAAATAATTGTTTTAACTATTTAATTATTCACTTCCTCTCCTAAATTAAATAATTTTATAATTATCTAATTTCCTCCAACCACCTTTTTTTCGGCTCTACAACAATTCATCCATGAAACTAATTTGTCCTTTTCTCCCACCTTTGAATTAAATCATTATTTAATTTCCACTTGATTGAATTTATTTATAATTTAATATCAGCCATCCATTCTTATCTTTGCCCTAACTTTGCCCCAACCCTATTTCATACAACTTTTATTCTTGGCCATTGATTATCATATCTTATTGACTTTTAATTTCAACCCTTCATTCCAATTTGGTTTTCTATAAAAGAGACCTATAATTGTTATTTTAACCTACATTGAAGACTAACCATTGCTAGGGCATTCAAGGAGACAAGTACACTCTTTAATATTTTGCTATCATTGTCATTAGGCTATTGTTGCATGCCCAAATATAAGAGCATCAACCATATCAAGCAAAATGAAGAAAGACAATAGAAATGAATCAACCGTGACATAGGTAATATTACTTTGTGTTTATGTTTCTATGTTGAATTGTACTTGATTGTTGATTTAAGACTTTATGATTTTAATTTTGATGTTTTATAATCTTAACCTGAATATGACCCTATTCTACACTTCTTTTATAAATATCTCAATTGCGGAGAAAATAAATTGTCATGCAAAGTTTCTAGATTTGAATGAGTGTTAAAAGTTTCTGGTTTTGAATAGTCACACAATATTTTTTGGTTTTGAAGGGGCGTCAAAGTTTCTGGTTTTAAAGGGCATCAAAGTTTCTGCTTTTGGAGGGGCGTCAAGGGCAAAATGGGTAGAAAAAAAATAGCAATCAAGAAAATAGAGGATGAAAAGAAGAGACGGGTAACCTTTTCTAAACGACGAGATGGATTGTTTAAAAAAGCTGAAGATCTGGCTATTCTAACCTCCTCACAGGTTGCAGTCATAATATTTTCAAGCACAGGGAAGTTATTTCAGTATTCCAGTGAGAGCATGGCAAGCCTATTGAAGAGATATCATGACTACCAATCTTCTGGCCAGGAAATCGTTAATTTACAGGAGGCGATAGTGCTGAAGGAGGAGAACAAGCGGTTGCAGATAAGGATGAAGCATATGTTGGGAGAAGAAATTTTGGATTTAGACATAACAGCTTTGCAGGAACTTGAGAGACAGGTAGAGGCTGGAATGTGTCGAATCAAGGCCAGAAAGAATGAGTTTTTAGCCGAGAAATTTGGTGAATTTGAGAAAATAGCTGAAATTTATAAAAAGGACCGTCATCTGGAGGAGGAGAATCGGATCTTGCGTAACCTTCTAGAAGCAACTCAAAGTGCCAGGGATTTGGTCCTTCCTACACTAGACTCGCCTATAACTGGTGGGCATTGAAACAAATTTTTTATGTGTAAGTCGTTGAACTGACAATCCTCTACTTAACTCTGTTAGGCAGGATACTGAATGGTCACTGGTGGAAGAATTTGAATTCCCTGGTTAACAACCATGTATTGTATTCAATGGTTAGCAGAGGGAGGTAGATCTGGATTGTATTCAATGGTTTAGGAAAGGGAGTTAGATGTGGATTGGAGATTGTCTAAGATCTTTTTGATTCTTTAGTGAATGTGGCGTCTAGTTAGTTGGTGGCTTTGTTACAGTTGATTTACTCTATTGTAGCATTGTTGTTCTGTTTCTTTTGTGTTTAATGTTGTCTTTGGTTGATGGTTGTATAAGGGTTTAGGTCTTTTCAAAAACTCTCTTTATCAAAAGTGTTTAATTGTGTCTTATGGTTAGTTGAGTCATGGTTGTAGAAGGAACAGGTCCTTTCAAAAACTCACTTATGATCATAGCTCTCGATCAAAAGTGTTTAATTGTGTCTTATGGTAAGTTGGCTCATGGTTGTATAAAGGATTTGGTACCTTTCAAAAACTCAATGAAAACCCAATAATTTATAACTAGTATTACTAATAGACTCTTGTTAGAATTTGACTGTTGTTTTGATGGTTTTCAATTGAAAAAAATTCTTCTTATCAATTTACTCTATCAGTAACTAAGCCTAATTAGGGTTCATATAATAAAAGTTTTTTGGATGTGGATTATTGCATGAATCAATTATATGAACTGAACAAGAAAACATAGAGAAATTGTTATGAGACTTTTTCCCCATGAAACTAAATTATTTGGAAGACAAAAAATAGAGGAAAATAATAAGGCACTGCACATTGCAGGAATAGGATTCCAGGTTAGCAGGCTGTGAGCAAGGAGAGAAGGGGCACATCTATAGTGTGTGTCCAACCAGGCCAGAACATGGTTTGCCATGAGTGTTGAGCATTGTTCCTGAGGAACCAGCCGCAAAGTACTAGGGTCCATTCCAGCAATTGTTGGGACATTTTTGCACATTTCAAAAGATAAGTATTAATGCCTGATAAATTATTTGAGCAATAAATATTGTTTTCTTTCTGGAAAATTAAAATCTGATATCTTGTTGTTGCTCAATATGATTCTTCTCATTTTGTTTTTAATTTAATAAATAAAAAGATACAATCTATTTCCTGCATTTAAAGCTGAGGTATAAATCAAATTTGCTCCAATTAATTTTTTGGGAAATAAATCTGTGAAATTGATTTAATCATTGCATTTTCAATTTGAGAATTAGTCCATGTTTCAATTTGGTATCAGAGCCTTAAGAATCCAATTACTTGTTTGCATTTATTTTTGCAAATAAATATGTTAAATTAAAACATTATAGTAGCTTAAAATTTAGTTGCCTTTCAATTTGGTAAACTAAAAAAGAAACATTATAATTTAAATTTAAGTTGCATTGGTTTAAGCAAAATAGATAAAAGGTTACTCTTACATCTTTGCATTAACTAATTGCTCAGCCAGTAACTCATTTAAGGTAAATCAATTTAGGATTTCATAGCACATTTAACATTTACATAAGAGTTAAGTTAGATTTAGGAAGTTATAAATTATTTTTACTTAAATTGCATTCAAAAGAAGAAAAAAATAAATTACCTATAGTTTTTACCCTTCAATTACTCTATTCATAATTTTTACGGGGATTCATTTAAATTTAATAGTTACTGTATTTCTAATTTTCACAGGGAAGTAATCAAAAGAATAAAATCACTCCAAGAAAGAATTAAATTCCTTTTAAGTCATTCGAAACAAAAAAAAAAAATTCAGAAGGATACCCACTGAAGGGATTAGGATTTTCGTGAATTGACAAAGAATAGTTACCCCTTAGAGATTTCACTCAAATTATCTCTGCAAACTTGAGCGTTTACTATCAACATCGAATTCTTCCCGTTATCTACAGATCCATACACATTCTACAAAATAAAAAATATATATTTCTCATCTTTTATTTCCTACAGAAGGTAACATGCCGCAGATATATTCCTTGCTGGCACAATCATTCCAAGTAGTTATGACAAGGGGCAATTTCAAAACCTTCTCATATTCCACAATATTAGGGTAGTATGATTTCATTACGAGAATGGACTATCTCCTGGAAATCATCTCCAACAACCAAGAAAGAATGCTTTCCTGTAGGCTTCAGTCTCTCAAGACTCTTGTAACGTAGTGTAGATCCATATGATTCAATAATAAGGTGATCTTGTTTTCAAGATGTCAATTTCATTGATATCATATACAGAAAGTTATATTCAATTTGGATACAGCCGCCATGTACCCTATAACCTTAAATGCATTATGTAGCGGGATATGGTTGAATTATCACAAAGTTGCATGACTTTTATAAATGTTGCTGGATAAAACCATGTTCTCTTATAACAATATATTTTGAATTGAATATACTTTATAATTACTAGCAGTAGTATGCACAGGCATGCAACAATCAGCTGATAGGTTCTTCTGTGATGGGCTATCTTGGCGGGGAGGAGGGTGGAAGATTTTGAATTGAATATACTTTATAATTACTAGCAGTCGTATGCACAAGCATGCAACAATCAGCCGATAGAATTCTTCTGCGACAGGCTATCTTGGTGGGGAGGAGGGCAGAAGATTTTTTCCTTAACTAGTGTATTTGATATGCACTTTCCAATGCATGAAGTAAGTACAAGCCTTTATTGAGGAACAACACAGTGTAACTAAGCAACTAGTGTATCTGTGCGCCTTTCGAAACCTCCATTATATAACAATCATTTCAATTTTTTGACATTTAACTGTTGAACTGGATGTTGCTTCATATGAATAGCCAATTAAAAAAAAGAAAGCCTTTGAAGCTCCCACCGGCCATGTTGGAAGTCAAAGCCTCCTATGTGCTCGTTTATGGGGGTTGTTTGGTATTACTGTATTGAACATCGAACTGTGGATGGCGAATGTCCCACTTACAAATGCCACAATAATATTATCATACCTGCGTTGTGCTTAAACTATGCTGATAGCAACTTAAAACTACTTCGAAATAACACCACTAATATGCACCTGGACAGTTTAATCCAGGCATGAAGCAACTATAGCCTTCAATTCAACGCTTTTAACAGTGGAGTGAAGAGGCACCCAACCTCAATGACGTCCATCATCCTAATAAAGTCGATAGCTTCAGGTTGAGTGATTTGGTGTTTCCTTAGACTTCTCACACTCGTTCATTATCAACATTACCTCCCCCGTTGTGTAAAGTACACTCATTATGATATCTTCATCATGATATTTGCCAATATGGTACCTACAAATAAATTATTTTTTATCCATTTGGAAACCATTTGAAACAGCTACCTCAAATTCACATAGAGATTGATTTGATAGATAGTTCCAACATGGGGAACATTGTGAAGGTGGGCATAGTGGAAAAAAAAAATGCAAATAGTTCAATTTTGAATTTTTTATTGAAAAATAATTAGATTAAATTTGGTAGGATATTCCAATACACTTTCCCTTCTCCTTGTGTGTCCCAAACAATATGAAATAATCTTGAGCTATGCTTTGATAACGATATATTGAATTGCATTAATAAACTGCTATCTTGGGAATGACTAATACTAATACTATTAGCTTATGAGAGACAAATTGGAAGGTTTGAAAATATTCAAATAATTATGCTTTAGTATTTCAAACCTATCTTCTATTGTGATTTGGAGTACTTTTTGTTTTTATCTTTTAATTATTGTACTTCATAGCAAAGAGGATCAAGTTGAAAGATGACTAGTTTTATCATTAACTATACATTAGTCACCAATAAACCACTTATAAATATAATGGCATATACATCTTATTGGGAATTATCTAGTTTACTTGAAAAAAATGACCAAAATTTGAAATTATAAAATCCTCTCTTTTTTTCTATGTTTTCATTTTGTGTGTCAAATATTTTGATAGATACACAATAACATTTACATGTTATTGATCTTAGAAGAAAGAAGGGAAACATATACATGATGTTGGGAGCAAAATAGACTAATTATACCAACAATATGTGGCATGGATCCTATTCAACAAAAAGGGTGAATACATTGAATTCAGATTTTTTCTAGAGATTTTCTTTAAATTAAAGAGACTCAAATTATAACATATAATATTAAAAGATGAATTTGCTAAAAGCAAAATTAGGAACATCTTTCTTTTACTAGCCTTGTTATAATATGTTTATCGAACCATGTTAGTATTGATCCACTCCTTGTAGAATTAGATAGCACCCTCTTACACAAGGAGGTTATCTTCATAATAAAGATAATATCTTGTCAACTAATTTTCATTTAATTATGTGTCTATTTTGAGAAAATGGTTTTACTATGTTTGATATGTTATTGACGCCATAATTTCTAACATATATCTATTTTAAGTTATATTATGGGCCCATAACCCACAGGTCCTTAGATTCACATCTTAAACTTAGAAAATTGAGATTGTATGAAACCAAATAGGCTCTAGGCATAGACATAGGGACATGTCAAATCTTACAGGGGGAGAGACTATCTATTCCAACCCTCTCTATGTTATGCAAGTAGGCTATGTATCTTTCATATGTTTCTTTTTTTTATAATTTTATTGAAATTTCCTATGTTTCCAAACTTATAAGAAAATAATAGGGTTATTGAAGATTCATGTCATTAATTTTTTCAGAACTTTGGATCAAACCAAATTTAGACAACAACTATACTTGAATTGCACATGCTAGATACATGGATATATGAATTATTGCCTTGATAAGTCTAACAAATGTCACATAGTTGGAATTGGTCATTTCTTAACTTTGAATCTAATTACCTATGAGTCTTCGACAAAGTGATATATGTTGAAAGATATGATGACTAGATTAGGTGTTATAATCACTCTTTAATATTAATATAAATATGATAATTTACATTATTGCATTCTCAAATTTCCCCAAAGTTGTTTGGGTTACCTTGTGAAATAATAATTTAAGAGTAATTGTGTACTAATCTCCATTTAATTGTATTTGGTATATGAAAAGAAAGATTGGACCTAATATTTTTATGAAGTACCCTATGGTAGTCATAACCTACTGATGTTTTCTTTTTCTTAAGGTGCTTAATGGATTCATTTTTCTTATATTGTACTTTGTTATTGGACTTGATCAACCCAATAACCTTGTACATTTTTCTTATTGTATAGGATTAAGATTCTAGTTGTATATTATGAAAAGAGGATATTCATGTAGTCTGGAATGCATGTGTATCATCTTGGAATGTAGGTGATTATGTAGGTTATATGTAGTTCAATGATGAGTGACTATATATGAGGGGATATGCATGTCCTTCACTAGGTAATTTTTATGACAACACATGATGACAATTTTGTAAATTTAGTATTGAAGATTCATGTAAGTGATTAAAATATTTACATTAAAGATAATGGGTTTCATGAGAGAAAATTGATAAAGTTGAAAAAATATGTGATTAAACATATAAAATATTATTAGTTTTTTTATTGTAACTTCTTGATATGTATCTATAGTTTTGTCATGAATGGAAATAATGACTCTCTTGAAAGTACTTGTTAAAATGAAAAAGAGAAAAATCTATGAATTCAAACAAAGTATTATATATTGAAGTATTTAATATCAGTTTATTCAATTGTTGATTATATGTTTTTTTGAGTTGTGATGTAGATGCATCTTGTGCTACTAAGGACAATAGTTAATTTATAGGGGGAGAATTGTTATGATACCTTTTCCCCGTGGAAGAAAAAAAAAGAGAATAAAAGTAAAATGAGAACTAATGTAATAGTTCAAGGAATAAAATGTAATAAAACAATAATTAGAGTTTTCACGGGATGTTGTAATTATTTATAAAAGGGTGTGTCGGTTGGAACTACCCTTTATGTTGTATAAAAACCTGTGAAACTAAATTATTTGGAAGACAAAAAAAGAGGAAAATAATAAGGCACTACACATTGCGAGAATATGTTTCTAGGTTAGCGGAAGGAGTTTTGAGCAAAGGCGGAGAAGGGGCGCACATCTATAGTATGTGTCCAACTTGAGAACACAATAGGGTGCACTCGGGATGGGCGTCACCAGCTAGAGGCATGCGGGTGATCCATAATAGTGGATTTGTGTGGCCAAGTGGACCTTTGAAATTATTATTTTTAACTAAATCTTCACATTTGGGCTTCCCTATAGCCTTCATGTATGATTTGAAGATGGAGTACAAACTAGAGTCTCATCAAATTTTGTCTATAAGATTCTAAAAATATTTTTTCAAAATTTTTTTGGAATCAAATTGCACTTCTTTCCATCTCCCACGAAAATAGATTTTTTTAAGGAAAGCAACATTTTTTTAAAAAGTGACACACACACCATTATAGCATAGCTTTTTTCCATGAAGGATAAACAAAATTCTAATTATTTCAAATTTAGATTTGTAACTCCTGATATCAGTGCTTCCACTTGAAGTTTAGATAGTTTTTTATTGAATATTTTTTCCCTTGAAATCAAGTTTCAAAGTCAAGCGAATTGATTGAATGCAGTAGCTTGTGCATTATAGCAGTAACTACATATCAAAAATTTAATTTAATTTTTTTTTACATTTGGATCAAGGACTTTATCTCCAGTGCACTCATATTTTTCCATTTTTTTTGTTAATCTTCATTTCCACATGTAGAAGAACAAAGAAATTCATTTTCGATGAAAATCTATGTTTAATAAAACTTAAAAACAAATACACCAACTAAAACCAAAACATATTAAAATTACTTATATATTCATTGGATAGCTTGTTGAGAATACCATAATCATTTGAAATAAATTTTAAATGAATTCATTTGATCCCCAAAATCTAAATCAAAGAAGTGATTTTTATCGACATTTTGATAGGTGTAAAGAGGTAGCATTTACAGGTATGGTTTAAAACTAGCGGGGTTCTATCCAAGGGGGTTTGATCTAAGGTAGTTTGATCAAACCATCTTCAATTGGAATGATTTAAATGGAAATTTTTAAGGCTTAAATCATTATAATTTCTAAAAATATGTGATTTCAGCTAAAATTAGTTCCTCTAGAGGAATTGTAAACCCACTATTATGATAGCACCCATGGCTTGCCATGAGTGTTGAGCATTGTTCATGAGAAACCAACACATTGTAAAAAGCAACAAAGTACACCTTTTGCCTTTGGTTGCTCACTGACATAAGAGGTTGAACCAAGGTCCATTCCAACAATCATTGGGACATTTTTGCACATTTCAAAAGATAAGTATTAATGCTTGATAAGTTATTTGAGCAATAAATATTATTTTCTTTCTAGAAAATTAAAATCTGATATCTTGTTGTTGTTCAATATGATTCTTCTCATTTTGTTTTCAATTTAATAAATAAAAAAATACAATCTATTTCCTGCATTTAATATGAGGTATAAATCAAATTTTCTCCAATTAATCTTTTGGGAAATAAATCTATGAAATCAATTTAATCATTGCATTCTCAATTTGGGAATTAGTCTTGTTTCAATTTTTGGTGGATTTGTATAATATAAATATCTTAAATATATCTATCTAAAACATTATATGGAGTTATTTTATTTTGTTTAGATATGATCTACAATAATAACTAGGATTGTAATGTCATGACTATGTTTAAAAAAATAGAACTAACATTTGTTTTAAAAACAACTTAAGTAAATAAATTAAAATAAATAACTCTTGGCTAAACAAAAATTATTAAAAAAACTAGCATATAAATATCTTTTAAAAAAATTATGTAAAAGATACCCAAAGATACAAAATAGTCACAAACTGTGGGAGTGAAGAATATTATTCATATGGTCGGAAACAATTAAATTTTGTATATGACTTATAATGATCATGTTTATCATGTAATATCAAAATGATTTGTTACAAATATTATATTCTATAAATTATTTTTTATTTTTAGTTCATATAAAATTTATAATAAAAATAACAATCTTTAGTGAGAGAGAAGTGGGAAAATTTATGAGGAGGAGGTGTACAAAAGCAGGATAGATGGGAGGGAGAAGCGGGAGCATGGGAAGGAAAAGTAGAATTTTGAATCTTCGAGCAATGGAGCAGGTCATGGATCTGCAGGCTTTGAGGGTTTGCAGGCAGATTCAACACAAGTTCTAAGCGGAAAGAAAGGTAAGGAGGATTCAAAGGAGAATGACACCAGAAGAAATATTCTGGTGGACTTGAGAGGGAAGGATGTCCTGGTTGCTAACCTTATTTGGAATATCAAAGGACATGAGGTTGAAAAGACCAAAGACGTGGTGGGGGCTGCTGGTGGGGAAGGCACTAAACACAAACCATGGTCTTCTCTGTTTGGAGTTAAACCTAATGGTAAATTAGTATTCCCCCTAGTTTGCAACATTTCTGACTCAGTGAGAGGTAAGTTTTCCATCTCTATCCCTGATTAGATCATTGATCATAATATTACCCTAATGGACAGTCATTGGTAGGAAAGTTTATGGGCCCTAGACCAAATATTGAAGTTGTGAGGGTGTTTATCAAAAACAAATGGAGAACCAATGGAAAAGTATCTGTAGCTGTGCTTCCCAAAGGCTACTTTTCTTTTGAGTTTACCTATAAGGAGGATATTTTGGTTGTGAGGAGTGGGGGTCCTTTGGTTATAGGTAAATCTTCATTGGCCCTCAAGAAATGGAGTTCTAATCTTGATCTTTTCGACTCCATTTTTTATAACGTTCTTGTTTGGGCTAGACTTCCTGGTCTTCCTTTGGAATATTGGAATGAGGATATTTTCAATGGCATCACTAACTCTTTTGGGGAGCTTTTGTCAATAAATCCAATGATAGCGGCAAGGAAAAGGCTAATATTTGCTATAATCTTTGTCGGGGTGTCCTAGAATGCTGACCTCCTGTCTTCTATTGATATCCAATCAAAGCTAGGTACCTAGACTCAAACTATTGAGTTTGAAATGATCCATTTTTCTTGTTTTAAGTGTAGAAAGTTTGGGCATTGGGCGAATAAATGCTTGCTCAATGTTAGCAAAGAGAAAGAGAAAACCCAGCCCAAACCGAAGACTTTCTAGAAGAAGAAGCCTGAAGGGGATGTTAAAGAGATTTCTAATGGTGAGCTAGAGAGTACGAAGTTTGAAGCTCTTGTCTTTGCACCAGAGAGTCATGTAGATGTGGGCATCCAGGAGCCCCAAAGAAATAAGCCAGAGATTGGCATGAATGATAGTGGGAATGGCTTGGTGAATGAAGAATCTCCTCTTAGTAAGCCAGAGAACTACTTAGCTAGAAAGGAAGAAGGAGAGATAGGCCTGGATGATATTCCTATTCAGGGCCTATCTTTGGATATTGGGATTTCTCTCACCCAATATTTATGGAGGGAGTTTCCCTTCCAGCCGGGAGTCATTTCAGATCTCAGAAACTGTTATTTCTCGGGAATTTTTTAAGGATACCTTTGAGGACTTGAGTCAAACTCGGATTTTCTCAAGTGGGAATTCGGCCCAATTTAAAAACGGGTTGATGTATACTCTTCTCTTGGATCAAAAGGGTATTTCAGAGAAAGATTGGGAGTCAGGAAAAGAGATGGATAGCCAAGAAGAAATAGACAAAGATGATGTCAACTCTCATACTTTTAAAAAGAAGAAGAAAAAAAACAATAGAATACCCCAAGTGGAGTCTCTACTAGAACCAGAGCTAAGGCAGACTATGGAGCCATAAAGAGCAACCAAGGAAGAAGATCAACAAGGTGGTTGAGAGAGCATGGTAGTTTTCAAGATATTGTAGATGGCATTCAAAATACCATTCCTGAGATTTGTAAACTCTAATTCCTTGATAAGATATGAAGATTATGTCATGGAACATTAGGGAGTTAAATAGCCTCGATAAGCAGGATGTGTTGCATAATTTTGTTAGGGATCATAAGCCTAACATTTACTTGTCCAAGAAACCAAAATTCCAAAAGAAAAGGTGGAAAGGATTAAGATGTATACGTATTGTGGAGTCCATTGTAACAGTTCTGAAGGTTCCTTAGGGGAATTGCCACCTTTTGGAATCAGAGTTTCATCAAAGGGGAACCTTTTCTTGAGAGCTCAAATCATGTGGCCACCAGATTTACCCATATTAGAGAGAATTTTTGTTGGATTCAGTCAAATATCTATGCTCCTAATGGTAAAGGGGCCTGAAAGTCCTTTTGGCTTGAGTTGGCTGCCTTTCGTAAGATATTCACTAACGAATCATGGGTTGTTATGGGGGATTGTAATACGCCTCTTCAGGAAAGCAAGAAGTATGGAGGATCCCAGGTTAATCTAAAAAGCAAAACTAACCTTTTGGACTTCATTAATAACCAAGCACTGATCAATTTGGATCTGCAAGGAGCTGCCTATACTTGGTCGAATCGTAGAGTTGGTAATGATCTAATTCAAGTTAGATTAGACAGAATGTTAATTTCAAGTCAATGGTTTATAAATTATTTCTATTCTTTAAAGGCCCTCTCCAGGGTGGATTCTGATCATTTTTCGATTAGTTTTGTGGAAAACCCTATAATGGTCAAGAGAAATTTCCCTTTTAGATTCGAGCGAAAGGGGCTTTCACATCCTCAACTTTTTGATGAGGTGAGGATTTGGTGGAGTATCATAGTTTTTGGGACTGCTATGTTTAGGGTGGTTAAGAAACTGAGTGAAGTCAAATTCAAAATTAGAAGGTGGAATAAAGAAATATTTGGTAATATTTTTGGTATCAAGTCTGAATTACAACTTGATTTGATGGAGATACAAGAAAAAATCCAGTGGGCAAGATATATTGAAGACAATAGGGTGAAAGAAGATGAAATGCTTGTGAAGATGCATGATATAATAGCCAAAGAGGAGGTTTTTTGGAGACAAAAATCTAGGGCTTTGTGGCTCATTGATAGAGATGAAAACACTAGATATTTTCACTTGTCTGCTTCAAAACATAGGGCTATGAATAAAATTTCTCACATTGATTACAATGGTAGCCATTTTGAGAAGGATGAAGATATTAGAAGACAAGTTGTCCTTTTCTTTGGTAATCTCCTTTCGGCGAATGATGGATTCAATCATGAAGAGCAAGATTACCTCTTAGAGGCCATTCCTAAACTTGTTAGGGAAGATGATAACAAAATACTTGCTGCTATACCTTCAAGGGAATAAATTAAGAGAGCGGTCTTCTCTTTTGAAGGGAACAAGGCCCCTGGCCTTGATAGGTTTCCTATGTTCTTCTTTCAGTGGTTTCTGAGAGATTGTTGAAGATGATGTGGTGAATGCAGTTAAAGAGCTCTTTGGCTCAAGAAGTCTCCTAAAGGAACTTAATGCCACTTTCCTTGTCCTAATTCCCAAAAGACCAGGAGCAATGGAGTTTGAAGCGTTCAGGCCTATAAGTCTTTGTAATTCCTTCTATAAAATTATTTCTAAGGTGCTAACTTTTAGGCTTCTCATTATTTTTCCCTCCCTGATTTCCCCTTAGTAGAATGGCTTCGTCCCTGGCAAGCAGATCCTCAACTTTGTTATTTATGTCCATGAGAATATTCACTCTCTTGTGGAATCTAAAACTAAAGGCTTTCTCCTAAAAATGGACATTTCAAAAGCTTATGATCGAGTGGATTGGTACTTTTTACTCAAAATCATGAGGACGTTTGGCTTCAACAATATAGTCCTACAGATGGTTGGTCAGATCATCTCTAGTGCTTCCATTTCTATCATGGTGAACAGGTCTCCCTCACAGTTCTTTAAGAACTAAAGAGGTTTAAGATAGGGTGATTCTATTTCCCCTATATTATTTACTATTTTGGTGGAATGCCTGGGGAGAAACTTGAAAAGATTGGTCGATCATGGAACTTTAGCTAGTCTAAGGCCCTCCTCCAACAATTTGATTTGTTCCCACCAACAGTTCATTGATGACATAATGCTAATGGGGAGATCAACTATGACTGAAGCTAGGAATTTGAATTTTTTTTTGGATGATTATAAGAGGGCTTCTGGTCAAATGATTAACATACATAAAAGCTCTATATTCTTCTTCAACACCCCTAAACCTAGAAAGAATAAGATTGCTAGAATTCTTAGGTGCATAATTGAGTCCTTTCCTTCTATTTATCTTGGCTTGTCTTTGTGCCTCAAGCCCCCTGAGTCCTTTTGGAGTTCATTGGTGGATAGGTTCAACAAAAAGATTGTTGGATGGAAAGGAGCTCTTCTTAGTCAAGCAGGTATAATCCAGCTCCTCATTGAAGCCACTCTTCAAAAGCTTTTGATATATTCTATAAGTTTTTTTAATATCCCTGCCAAATTTGTGGATGCTATTGAAAAAATCCAAAAATGATTTCTTTGGTCGGGTGTTGAAGAAAGAAAAAGAATGCCTCTCATTGGTTGGGACTTTGTTTGTAGACCTAAAAAACTGGGAGGCCTGGGCTTAAGAAAGATGAGAATGATGAATATGACACTCCTTGCTAAGAAAATTTGGCAAGTTTTCTCATCTAATGGAGAATGGAATAATATTTTAAAGAGAAAATACATGGCTAATACTGGATCTCTTAAGGCTCTGCTAGATTCTTCTAACTTACCCCATGGATCGGTCTACTAGAATGATATGATTAGAGGGAGAAAGATTATTGATTTAGGAGTTGGGTGGAGCATAAGAAGTGGTAATCAAGCTAGATTCTGGGAAGATAGATGGTTATTGAAGGGTCCTCTAATTGCTGATGAAAGGTTTAATAGGTGGGTTGATACCTACAAAGTCGCTTTTGGATCTCATGTCAAGGATTATTGAAGAAATGGGGGCTGGGTGAATTTGCTTCAGTTTAGCTTGGATCTAGTCTCGATTCAATCTACTTTGATGGCTGTCAAGATGAGGCTGAATCAGTGGGAGGATCTTTTAGTTTGGATTGCTAACCCTTCAGGCAACTACTCTGTCTCTTTAGTTGTCTCTCTACTGTCCCTTTCTCAGGTCCCTTCTCCCTTTTGGGTTGAAGCTTGGATCAAACATCTAACTCCCAAAGTTAACCTATTTTTTTGGATCCTTCTTTAGAATAAAGTCCTCACTATTCAAAATCTCTGCAAGCATGGTATCTAGATCCCTAATTGATGCTATCTGTGCAAAGAAGAGGCAAAAACTGCTAACCACTTGTTTCTTCATT